>JAZHYW010012749.1:0-23409 GCA_037355805.1 Ixodes ricinus | reverse complement strand
TGGTTAACTTTCTGAGGAGCTGTAACTTCCTTGTGAATCATGCTAGGGCAGCGCCATTTGAAACCAAATCAGTAGCAATCATAACATGCAGATGGCTAATTCACATACCCTCCTCTGTGGTAATTACTGCATGTGCCTAATGTTTCACTTTTTTGGCCAGACATGCAGCAGGGCGCTGTCTCGCTCTGCGTCCCCCTGCCCTGTCGTGGTCGCAAGCAAGGCCTGAAGCATAATTGCCGTCAACATTGTCTGAAGGTATGTATATACCACTTGACTACTTCCATAGAGGGTGTGCTCGAGCATCAAAGGGCAAAATGCCAGCGTGCAGCTCTTTTAAATTGGACAACATTCCAAACCATGTGTTTTATAGGCAAGAAAGAAGTTTTTCACTTCAGTGGTCTGCGGTGGTAGTGGTTAACTTTCTGAGGAGCTGTAACTTCCTTGTGAATCATGCTAGGGCAGCGCCATTTGAAACCAAATCAGTAGCAATCATAACATGCAGATGGCTAATTCACATACCCTCCTCTGTGGTAATTACTGCATGTGCCTAATGTTTCACTTTTTTTGGCCAGACATGCAGCAGGGCGCTGTCTCGCTCTGCGTCCCTCTGCCCTGTCGTGGTCGCAAGCAAGGCCTGAAGCATAATTGCCGTCAACATTGTCTGAAGGTATGTATATACCACTTGACTACTTCCATAGAGGGGTGTGCTCGAGCATCAAAGGGCAAAATGCCAGCGTGCAGCTCTTTTAAATTGGACAACATTCCAAACCATGTGTTTTATAGGCAAGAAGAAGTTTTTCACTTCAGTGGTCTGCGGTGGTAGTGGTTAACTTTCTGCGGAGCTGTAACTTCCTTGTGAATCATGCTAGGGCAGCGCCATTTGAAACCAAATCAGTAGCAATCATAACATGCAGATGGCTAATTCACATACCCTCCTCTGTGGTAATTACTGCATGTGCCTAATGTTTCACTTTTTTGGCCAGACATGCAGCAGGGCGCTGTCTCGCTCTGCGTCCCCCTGCCCTGTCGTGGTCGCAAGCAAGGCCTGAAGCATAATTGCCGTCAACATTGTCTGAAGGTATGTATATACCACTTGACTACTTCCATAGAGGGGTGTGCTCGAGCATCAAAGGGCAAAATGCCAGCGTGCAGCTCTTTTAAATTGGACAACATTCCAAACCATGTGTTTTATAGGCAAGAAGAAGTTTTTCACTTCAGTGGTCTGCGGTGGTAGTGGTTAACTTTCTGCGGAGCTGTAACTTCCTTGTGAATCATGCTAGGGCAGCGCCATTTGAAACCAAATCAGTAGCAATCATAACATGCAGATGGCTAATTCACATACCCTCCTCTGTGGTAATTACTGCATGTGCCTAATGTTTCACTTTTTTGGCCAGACATGCAGCAGGGCGCTGTCTCGCTCTGCGTCCCCCTGCCCTGTCGTGGTCGCAAGCAAGGCCTGAAGCATAATTGCCGTCAACATTGTCTGAAGGTATGTATATACCACTTGACTACTTCCATAGAGGGTGTGCTCGAGCATCAAAGGGCAAAATGCCAGCGTGCAGCTCTTTTAAATTGGACAACATTCCAAACCATGTGTTTTATAGGCAAGAAAGAAGTTTTTCACTTCAGTGGTCTGCGGTGGTAGTGGTTAACTTTCTGCGGAGCTGTAACTTCCTTGTGAATCATGCTAGGGCAGCGCCATTTGAAACCAAATCAGTAGCAATCATAACATGCAGATGGCTAATTCACATACCCTCCTCTGTGGTAATTACTGCATGTGCCTAATGTTTCACTTTTTTGGCCAGACATGCAGCAGGGCGCTGTCTCGCTCTGCGTCCCCCTGCCCTGTCGTGGTCGCAAGCAAGGCCTGAAGCATAATTGCCGTCAACATTGTCTGAAGGTATGTATATACCACTTGACTACTTCCATAGAGGGGTGTGCTCGAGCATCAAAGGGCAAAATGCCAGCGTGCAGCTCTTTTAAATTGGACAACATTCCAAACCATGTGTTTTATAGGCAAGAAAGAAGTTTTTCACTTCAGTGGTCTGCAGTGGTAGTGGTTAACTTTCTGCGGAGCTGTAACTTCCTTGTGAATCATGCTAGGGCAGCGCCATTTGAAACCAAATCAGTAGCAATCATAACATGCAGATGGCTAATTCACATACCCTCCTCTGTGGTAATTACTGCATGTGCCTAATGTTTCACTTTTTTTGGCCAGACATGCAGCAGGGCGCTGTCTCGCTCTGCGTCCCTCTGTCCTGTCGTGGTCGCAAGCAAGGCCTGAAGCATAATTGCCGTCAACATTGTCTGAAGGTATGTATATACCACTTGACTACTTCCATAGAGGGGTGTGCTCGAGCATCAAAGGGCAAAATGCCAGCGTGCAGCTCTTTTAAATTGGACAACATTCCAAACCATGTGTTTTATAGGCAAGAAAGAAGTTTTTCACTTCAGTGGTCTGCGGTGGTAGTGGTTAACTTTTCTGCGGAGCTGTAACTTCCTTGTGAATCATGCTAGGGCAGCGCCATTTGAAACCAAATCAGTAGCAATCATAACATGCAGATGGCTAATTCACATACCCTCCTCTGTGGTAATTACTGCATGTGCCTAATGTTTCACTTTTTTGGCCAGACATGCAGCAGGGCGCTGTCTCGCTCTGCGTCCCCCTGCCCTGTCGTGGTCGCAAGCAAGGCCTGAAGCATAATTGCCGTCAACATTGTCTGAAGGTATGTATATACCACTTGACTACTTCCATAGAGGGGTGTGCTCGAGCATCAAAGGGCAAAATGCCAGCGTGCAGCTCTTTTAAATTGGACAACATTCCAAACCATGTGTTTTATAGGCAAGAAAGAAGTTTTTCACTTCAGTGGTCTGCGGTGGTAGTGGTTAACTTTCTGAGGAGCTGTAACTTCCTTGTGAATCATGCTAGGGCAGCGCCATTTGAAACCAAATCAGTAGCAATCATAACATGCAGATGGCTAATTCACATACCCTCCTCTGTGGTAATTACTGCATGTGCCTAATGTTTCACTTTTTTTGGCCAGACATGCAGCAGGGCGCTGTCTCGCTCTGCGTCCCCCTGCCCTGTCGTGGTCGCAAGCAAGGCCTGAAGCATAATTGCCGTCAACATTGTCTGAAGGTATGTATATACCACTTGACTACTTCCATAGAGGGGTGTGCTCGAGCATCAAAGGGCAAAATGCCAGCGTGCAGCTCTTTTAAATTGGACAACATTCCAAACCATGTGTTTTATAGGCAAGAAAGAAGTTTTTCACTTCAGTGGTCTGCGGTGGTAGTGGTTAACTTTCTGCGGAGCTGTAACTTCCTTGTGAATCATGCTAGGGCAGCGCCATTTGAAACCAAATCAGTAGCAATCATAACATGCAGATGGCTAATTCACATACCCTCCTCTGTGGTAATTACTGCATGTGCCTAATGTTTCACTTTTTTTGGCCAGACATGCAGCAGGGCGCTGTCTCGCTCTGCGTCCCCCTGCCCTGTCGTGGTCGCAAGCAAGGCCTGAAGCATAATTGCCGTCAACATTGTCTGAAGGTATGTATATACCACTTGACTACTTCCATAGAGGGTGTGCTCGAGCATCAAAGGGCAAAATGCCAGCGTGCAGCTCTTTTAAATTGGACAACATTCCAAACCATGTGTTTTATAGGCAAGAAGAAGTTTTTCACTTCAGTGGTCTGCGGTGGTAGTGGTTAACTTTCTGAGGAGCTGTAACTTCCTTGTGAATCATGCTAGGGCAGCGCCATTTGAAACCAAATCAGTAGCAATCATAACATGCAGATGGCTAATTCACATACCCTCCTCTGTGGTAATTACTGCATGTGCCTAATGTTTCACTTTTTTTGGCCAGACATGCAGCAGGGCGCTGTCTCGCTCTGCGTCCCCCTGCCCTGTCGTGGTCGCAAGCAAGGCCTGAAGCATAATTGCCGTCAACATTGTCTGAAGGTATGTATATACCACTTGACTACTTCCATAGAGGGGTGTGCTCGAGCATCAAAGGGCAAAATGCCAGCGTGCAGCTCTTTTAAATTGGACAACATTCCAAACCATGTGTTTTATAGGCAAGAAAGAAGTTTTTCACTTCAGTGGTCTGCGGTGGTAGTGGTTAACTTTCTGAGGAGCTGTAACTTCCTTGTGAATCATGCTAGGGCAGCGCCATTTGAAACCAAATCAGTAGCAATCATAACATGCAGATGGCTAATTCACATACCCTCCTCTGTGGTAATTACTGCATGTGCCTAATGTTTCACTTTTTTTGGCCAGACATGCAGCAGGGCGCTGTCTCGCTCTGCGTCCCCCTGCCCTGTCGTGGTCGCAAGCAAGGCCTGAAGCATAATTGCCGTCAACATTGTCTGAAGGTATGTATATACCACTTGACTACTTCCATAGAGGGGTGTGCTCGAGCATCAAAGGGCAAAATGCCAGCGTGCAGCTCTTTTAAATTGGACAACATTCCAAACCATGTGTTTTATAGGCAAGAAAGAAGTTTTTCACTTCAGTGGTCTGCGGTGGTAGTGGTTAACTTTCTGCGGAGCTGTAACTTCCTTGTGAATCATGCTAGGGCAGCGCCATTTGAAACCAAATCAGTAGCAATCATAACATGCAGATGGCTAATTCACATACCCTCCTCTGTGGTAATTACTGCATGTGCCTAATGTTTCACTTTTTTGGCCAGACATGCAGCAGGGCGCTGTCTCGCTCTGCGTCCCTCTGTCCTGTCGTGGTCGCAAGCAAGGCCTGAAGCATAATTGCCGTCAACATTGTCTGAAGGTATGTATATACCACTTGACTACTTCCATAGAGGGGTGTGCTCGAGCATCAAAGGGCAAAATGCCAGCGTGCAGCTCTTTTAAATTGGACAACATTCCAAACCATGTGTTTTATAGGCAAGAAAGAAGTTTTTCACTTCAGTGGTCTGCGGTGGTAGTGGTTAACTTTCTGCGGAGCTGTAACTTCCTTGTGAATCATGCTAGGGCAGCGCCATTTGAAACCAAATCAGTAGCAATCATAACATGCAGATGGCTAATTCACATACCCTCCTCTGTGGTAATTACTGCATGTGCCTAATGTTTCACTTTTTTGGCCAGACATGCAGCAGGGCGCTGTCTCGCTCTGCGTCCCCCTGCCCTGTCGTGGTCGCAAGCAAGGCCTGAAGCATAATTGCCGTCAACATTGTCTGAAGGTATGTATATACCACTTGACTACTTCCATAGAGGGGTGTGCTCGAGCATCAAAGGGCAAAATGCCAGCGTGCAGCTCTTTTAAATTGGACAACATTCCAAACCATGTGTTTTATAGGCAAGAAAGAAGTTTTTCACTTCAGTGGTCTGCGGTGGTAGTGGTTAACTTTCTGCGGAGCTGTAACTTCCTTGTGAATCATGCTAGGGCAGCGCCATTTGAAACCAAATCAGTAGCAATCATAACATGCAGATGGCTAATTCACATACCCTCCTCTGTGGTAATTACTGCATGTGCCTAATGTTTCACTTTTTTGGCCAGACATGCAGCAGGGCGCTGTCTCGCTCTGCGTCCCTCTGTCCTGTCGTGGTCGCAAGCAAGGCCTGAAGCATAATTGCCGTCAACATTGTCTGAAGGTATGTATATACCACTTGACTACTTCCATAGAGGGGTGTGCTCGAGCATCAAAGGGCAAAATGCCAGCGTGCAGCTCTTTTAAATTGGACAACATTCCAAACCATGTGTTTTATAGGCAAGAAAGAAGTTTTTCACTTCAGTGGTCTGCGGTGGTAGTGGTTAACTTTCTGCGGAGCTGTAACTTCCTTGTGAATCATGCTAGGGCAGCGCCATTTGAAACCAAATCAGTAGCAATCATAACATGCAGATGGCTAATTCACATACCCTCCTCTGTGGTAATTACTGCATGTGCCTAATGTTTCACTTTTTTTGGCCAGACATGCAGCAGGGCGCTGTCTCGCTCTGCGTCCCCCTGCCCTGTCGTGGTCGCAAGCAAGGCCTGAAGCATAATTGCCGTCAACATTGTCTGAAGGTATGTATATACCACTTGACTACTTCCATAGAGGGGTGTGCTCGAGCATCAAAGGGCAAAATGCCAGCGTGCAGCTCTTTTAAATTGGACAACATTCCAAACCATGTGTTTTATAGGCAAGAAAGAAGTTTTTCACTTCAGTGGTCTGCGGTGGTAGTGGTTAACTTTCTGCGGAGCTGTAACTTCCTTGTGAATCATGCTAGGGCAGCGCCATTTGAAACCAAATCAGTAGCAATCATAACATGCAGATGGCTAATTCACATACCCTCCTCTGTGGTAATTACTGCATGTGCCTAATGTTTCACTTTTTTGGCCAGACATGCAGCAGGGCGCTGTCTCGCTCTGCGTCCCTCTGCCCTGTCGTGGTCGCAAGCAAGGCCTGAAGCATAATTGCCGTCAACATTGTCTGAAGGTATGTATATACCACTTGACTACTTCCATAGAGGGGTGTGCTCGAGCATCAAAGGGCAAAATGCCAGCGTGCAGCTCTTTTAAATTGGACAACATTCCAAACCATGTGTTTTATAGGCAAGAAAGAAGTTTTTCACTTCAGTGGTCTGCGGTGGTAGTGGTTAACTTTTCTGCGGAGCTGTAACTTCCTTGTGAATCATGCTAGGGCAGCGCCATTTGAAACCAAATCAGTAGCAATCATAACATGCAGATGGCTAATTCACATACCCTCCTCTGTGGTAATTACTGCATGTGCCTAATGTTTCACTTTTTTGGCCAGACATGCAGCAGGGCGCTGTCTCGCTCTGCGTCCCTCTGTCCTGTCGTGGTCGCAAGCAAGGCCTGAAGCATAATTGCCGTCAACATTGTCTGAAGGTATGTATATACCACTTGACTACTTCCATAGAGGGGTGTGCTCGAGCATCAAAGGGCAAAATGCCAGCGTGCAGCTCTTTTAAATTGGACAACATTCCAAACCATGTGTTTTATAGGCAAGAAAGAAGTTTTTCACTTCAGTGGTCTGCGGTGGTAGTGGTTAACTTTCTGCGGAGCTGTAACTTCCTTGTGAATCATGCTAGGGCAGCGCCATTTGAAACCAAATCAGTAGCAATCATAACATGCAGATGGCTAATTCACATACCCTCCTCTGTGGTAATTACTGCATGTGCCTAATGTTTCACTTTTTTGGCCAGACATGCAGCAGGGCGCTGTCTCGCTCTGCGTCCCTCTGTCCTGTCGTGGTCGCAAGCAAGGCCTGAAGCATAATTGCCGTCAACATTGTCTGAAGGTATGTATATACCACTTGACTACTTCCATAGAGGGGTGTGCTCGAGCATCAAAGGGCAAAATGCCAGCGTGCAGCTCTTTTAAATTGGACAACATTCCAAACCATGTGTTTTATAGGCAAGAAAGAAGTTTTTCACTTCAGTGGTCTGCGGTGGTAGTGGTTAACTTTCTGCGGAGCTGTAACTTCCTTGTGAATCATGCTAGGGCAGCGCCATTTGAAACCAAATCAGTAGCAATCATAACATGCAGATGGCTAATTCACATACCCTCCTCTGTGGTAATTACTGCATGTGCCTAATGTTTCACTTTTTTGGCCAGACATGCAGCAGGGCGCTGTCTCGCTCTGCGTCCCTCTGCCCTGTCGTGGTCGCAAGCAAGGCCTGAAGCATAATTGCCGTCAACATTGTCTGAAGGTATGTATATACCACTTGACTACTTCCATAGAGGGGTGTGCTCGAGCATCAAAGGGCAAAATGCCAGCGTGCAGCTCTTTTAAATTGGACAACATTCCAAACCATGTGTTTTATAGGCAAGAAAGAAGTTTTTCACTTCAGTGGTCTGCGGTGGTAGTGGTTAACTTTCTGAGGAGCTGTAACTTCCTTGTGAATCATGCTAGGGCAGCGCCATTTGAAACCAAATCAGTAGCAATCATAACATGCAGATGGCTAATTCACATACCCTCCTCTGTGGTAATTACTGCATGTGCCTAATGTTTCACTTTTTTGGCCAGACATGCAGCAGGGCGCTGTCTCGCTCTGCGTCCCCCTGCCCTGTCGTGGTCGCAAGCAAGGCCTGAAGCATAATTGCCGTCAACATTGTCTGAAGGTATGTATATACCACTTGACTACTTCCATAGAGTAACTAATGAAGTAAATTAATTATTTCTCAAATGTTTTCAGGGAGGCTGCCACGGCCACCACCGATATAAAAAGTTACCGTGGACTGTGGAGCATAAAGAGATTCTGGAAGGAGGGAATTCATCATTATGGGATACAAAGGCTCGAGATGTCTCCCAGATTTATTGGCGGGATCGTCTGGTGATATTATCGATGTGTTCAATCTCATGAAGGTATGTCATTTACGATGTACGTAAAAGCTTGAACGAGAGATGAAGGAAGTCCTTTTTGTTCCTATAAATGAGCTTTCTTACTCGCTTCTGTTCTTTTATGGTTGAATGCATATAAGCATATGAAATTGCATTGTCTTGTAACTCTTTTATCTTCTGAAATATTTGTATTTTTATTCAATATTTACGAATTTCTAGGCATTTTTTCTTAAATTAAAGCCATGTTTGGAGAAGAGTTGTCTGTCTGCACATAGCGAAGATAAGCCTAGCGCACAGTTTGGGTGAAAAAGGAACTGAGTCTCCACAAATATAAATGCACTATATTATTTACTGTTTCTAATGCACATCTGACAAAATGTTCTCCTTTGAATATGGTCGTAAAATTGCCGGTATTTTAAATATAGAAACAAGTGGAGGATGTTCCTCAGCGTTTGCTTTGTTTCATATCCGTAGATGTTTGTGAATTTACTCGCTAACTGGCGCTAAAACGATAATTATGGGGAAAACAAAAGGAGAAAAGCTGAGTCGATGTCTAAGACGAAAGGATTTCTGCGAAAACAGTCGCTACTGTAGCCATTTTTTAGAAATTGAGGCTTGTTGGATTTAGGAGATACATCTTATATATTTTTTAATTTTACACATAATCTGTTTATTTGTATTATATCCCTTTAACATATGTTGACGTTTTACACCAACGGATGGTTTTTCAAATTTTTTGTCTCACTCTATTTGTATGTTGGACACCAACATGTGTTAATTTGTGTTTTCGGTTAAAAACAGAAAGTTTTTAACACTCTATAAATTTGGGCATAATATAAAATGAACAAGAATATAACAATGGGAAAATTCGAAACGCATACATATGTGATGAATGTGTCAGTAAATTTATTTTTTGTTTTATTTAGGCATATATGTGAAGAGTAATAAGTACATTACACAAAATATGAAGAATAAGAAGAATTTCGGGGCCCTTAATCGTTGTTCAGCAGTATGTTGACAAAGCCCTATCCCAGAGCCACTGACAAAATTCTGAAACAATCGAGTTCTAACCCTAGCGCCTTCTGAACAAAAACCTCAAATATGATATACTTAGGGATTGAAACGAGATGCATTGAACTGAAAACGACGTAGGTGTGTAACACGAATGTTTTTTTGTAATATTGCAATTACAGACAATCCAAAAAGAACAAAACAAAGTATCAAACAATTTATTCATCTGCGCACATACTATTGGGCATTGACCTGTTTGCACCTAGGAATGAAACCATCTACGAAACATTATTGGACCAACTAAGGTAAGTTTTTATATATTTAACATCGTGTGATGTTTCACTTTATGCAATTTGAATAGAGTAAACAATCAAAATATAATCATAATGCCTGGAGGCAAAAGCGTGAATGCTAACTACTCTCCCTCGCCTATCCTAGTAGAAGTTCTCAGCAGTAGTCGCGGATACAAAGAAATGAAGAAGACAACACACTGGCTTTCGGGCACTCTTGGGACTTCTCAATTCTAAAGTAAGCAAAGTTTTGGCACGCTTGCAAACGCCGCAACAACAAAACAAACTTATTTTTATCAAACAGGATAACTGGGCGAGTTGGTATGGATTCATAATGGAACAGCGCGAATTTTTGCAAGGACAGAGGAAGGAACTGGACAGGACGAGCGCTGACTAACAACTGAAAGGTTTATTCTCAGGAAACCACGAAGAAAACATATGACAACACGACTCTCTAATCACGATGGAAATGCGCATGCGCCTCACAAAATTGGGTGCTATCTGTTACACAATGTTATATGCGTCATCCCCGATCTAAAAATTCGACCTCACTGTCCAGCAAATTCAAAGAAGCCTGACTCACGCAGGCTGGCCCCTCCTTCTTTATTCTATGAGCTTCAACAATCTCCCGAGCTTTTTGGTCCCTGTGTTTATACAAAACAATGGCTTTGTCAAGTAACGGTGTACAGGCGCAGTCCCTGCAGTGTAACGCCAAGTGGGAGCTTGCTGTTCCTGTTAAAGAACTACGGTGTTCCCGCAGGCGAATGTTGAGGCACCGCCCCGTTTGTCCGATGTATACCTTCCCGCAGGTGAAGGGTATCTTGTATACTACACCCAAGGTGCATGGCACGAACTCGATGCGGTGTTTTATGCCGCACGGGCTCTCCCCCTGTTTTTCTACCTTGTTAACGCGCTTTTCCACTGCAGAGCAAATACTGCTTAGCTTGTTACGTGCTGAGAACACCACATCTACCCCGAACTTCGAGGCTGCTCTTTTAAAGCCGTGTGACATGTGGTGCACATAAGGGATGACTGTGACCTGCTTTTTTACTTTTTTTGTTACTCTTCCCCGCGCCTCACCCTTAATGCTTTTGACTATTGCTTCCGCCGCCGAGGCGATTACCGATTCCGGGAAACCGGCGTCTTCTAGTCTGCCTACCTGGGCGGCAAGGCTTTCTCCCACTCTGTGGTAGCAAGACTTTGTTACCGCGGACAGAATACATGATTTAGCAATGCCTCTTTTGACGAGCTTCGAATGTCCCGATCTAAAATCAAGGAGATTCTTGGTGGTCCTGGGATGATGCCACCAACAAACGTGGCTCTGGCTCACATCCACGCTGAGATCCAAAAACTGGATTGTCTGGTCTTTTGGGGTTTCAAAAGTGAACCTCAGGCCCAAACCCTGCTCCTTGAACGTTTTTAGCGCGAAATCAAGGGTCCGACTAAAGTTACCTTTGTCGACGAAAACCAAATAATCGTCGACATACCTAAAAATCTTTTTAGCGGGGGCCTTCAACAGACCGTCAAGTGTCCTGTCAACCTTTGCAAGGAAGATGTTACTCAGTACAGGTGCTACCCTGGACCCTATGCACACCCCAGACTTTTGCACATACACCTTGTCATGCCACCCGATAAAGGTGGCCCTCAAATAAAATGACAACACTTCTAGAAACCCTTCGACCGGAATCCCGCATTGGGACCTAAACGCAACTTCATCATTGAGGTCCGTAATGCACTCTTTTACGCAAAGCATGAGGTCATCATGGGGCATTGAGTAATAAAGATCTTCAACGTCTATGCTAAACGCTGTACATCCCACAGGGTTACTATCCGTGAGGTAGGAAATGACGGCATTTGAGCTAGGGATCACGAAAGGGTCCTCGGCATTTAACGTGTCCAAGTGCTTTTTGAGGTACCCAGACACAACACGCAACCAGGTGTCACGCTCAGACACAATGGTGCGAAACGGAATTTCCGCCTTATGCGTCTTGGCCGCGAAGAAAACCTCCAAAGTGAGGTTCTTTTCCTTCTTTACCCCTGCACACACCTGCTTAAGGTTCAATCTTTCCAAAAGCTCCACGGCTCTTTCCTTAACCTTTGCTGGTCTTTCTAGGACCGCCTTGAAGTTCTTCTGCACAGCAGAGGTCGCCTTCTCAGCGAACATGTCCTCCGGCATGATGACGAAGAAGCCTTCCTTATCGGACACAAGTGCACGTAGCCCACTAGTAGCGAGAAAGTCAATAACAGGTTCTAAACTTCTACTCCTCGTAGGGGCCCCCTCTGACTTCAACAACACATCAACGCATCCTGCGACACACCTCGGTTTGTCCTCTTCCGGAACCTGGCGAGACACCAACCTTGACAGGGCCAGCTTGTCCACTCGTTTCAGCGCCGGCTCAAAACAGAACTTCGGGCCCAACTTGAGGATCTGCCTGTGTTGCTCCGCGACTGGTCGGTCGCCGAGGACGAGTACTGTGCCTTCCTTGACGCGCTGTTTTTTCTTCGAAGGTAGATTGGGGCGTACCTGGTTCCATAGAAACTCGGTGAGCTGGATGGATGTCCTTGACCAGTCTTGGAACCGGTGGTTAGTTCCAGGCTGTTGAGGCTGGCGACTGCAAGCTATCCGTAGGCAGTCCCTGAAGAAACGAACCTGCTGCCACCACTCCGAGCGAAGGATGCGGCACATCCTTCTCGAGTGTCCGGTCGCGGGGGCCATCCAACCAAAGATGGCCTGTAGCTCGGGAGGGCACAAGGATGCGCTGGTGTACCACGACGCAACTCTGGCCTTGCACACGTAAACCGCAATCAGTGAAGACAGCACGTCGGGATTAGACAGAAGGTCGTTAGAACACTGAAAAGAGCCCCTTGTACTAGAAATTAGGCTTAGTAAACAGGATAACTGGGCGAGTTGGTATGGATTCATAATGGAACAGCGCGAATTTTTGCAAGGACAGAGGAAGGAACTGGACAGGACGAGCGCTGACTAACAACTGAAAGGTTTATTCTCAGGAAACAACGAAGAAAACATATGACAACACGACTCTCTAATCACGATGGAAATGCGCATGCGCCTCACATCGTTGCATACAATGTTGTTTCCATGTGAAAAAAGTACAGCCGGTAAATATTTGTAATCACCTAGATCAGCAGTGCAACTTTCTTTATTCTTGACAGTTCTTGACTTTCCATGTTCATCGTCGGTGTCAATGGGCGATATTTTCCAACGAGTCATTGTGCCGTCGAGAGGCCGTCACAAAACCAGTGCCAATAACATTTCGGTGTTCTCTCTTCCAGATAAGAGAAAACTATATCAGAAATAGAAACTGTACTGGAAAGTTCGGTGATTAAGCATTTTGGTTTAGCAGGCATGGCACACATTGATAAATAGACAGAACAATACACTAGCAATTGAACATGCGCCAACTCTGCTTCAAAGTGTTCGCAGTGAACTCAGGGACATACAGGCGTCGGGAAAACAAAGCTTTCACTGATTTCATGAACGACTCGGAGCGGAACTACAATCCCTGGAAAAGATCAGTACGCTTGACAAGACTGGATTTTTGTTTTTACTTTTCTGGAAAGAAAGATGCAATTGATGCAGTAAAAGAAAAACGTACACGTTACCGAAAATAAAATCGCAAGATAAGAACTGCGGACAAGGACAAGGACAAAATGACGGCGCCGTGAAGGCGTGGACACTCATAATGGCCTGAACTCAAGAGAACTTCCCGAATGCCTCGACGTATAGATATAATATTTCGTTATATTGAAGGTGATAACGGTTAAAGTGCGATATTATTATAATAAACCACACTCTAGCCACCGGTATCGCTCTTTAGTAGCCCACCTGGTATGTACATTATTTTACAAAAGTCCAGAGGCCACCGCGCGCGTGGCGCGAGCCAGGAGCGGATCCAAGGGGGGCCGGGGGGGGGAGGCCGATGGGGGCGGCCGCCCCGCCAAACAAAGTCGACCCTCCCCTTCCCTCCTTTTAGAGGCCAATTTGACATGTGTACACCCCCCGGTGCACACCAAAGAATGGGAAAACAGTATTCTTACAAAATTTCCGCCTCCCCCCCCCCCAAAAAAAAAAAACAAAAAAAAACGGAGTTCTGTATTTGCCCCTGGAAGGAGCGGGCTCCTTCCAGTGCAGCGGCGCTCTTTTTGTCAGCGTTTGCTGGCTGTGAGGTCTTTGAGAGCGAGGACGAACTCCGCTCTCGCGTCGCGCTAGCCTTGATAACAAAGTTCCGCAAAATAGCGAGAGCGAAGTTCTCCCTTTCACATAAACATCTCGCAGCCAGTCAGCCTCGAAAATAGGTGCGCGATGGGCTCTGAGCATTTTGAAAAAAAAAGGAAAAGAAATGACTAGTATTGTAATAGGTTACCGGAAGTCACTGAATCTTCTGCGTTTGATGAAGTTGTGTTCATTGTAAAGCATTACAAAGAAACTTCAATATAATAGGGTCCCGTCTTCCCTGGAGGGAAAAAAGAGGAGTCTATATTTGAGAAATTATGCAGTATTTTATTTGCCTTTATTAGCACTAGCTATCTGTTTCGTTCTTTAGAAGAGAGGGGTCACGAACGCGATCGTGCAGGCTGTGTTCTGTGGACACTTTATAGGGCAAAACATTTTCACCCGTAACACCCTTTCTTGCTCAAATAAGGCTATTGTTCTAACCTTTATTTTTTAAACAAACCGGTTACGAAGAATATTTCCGTGAAAAATACAGGAATTTGGAATAGCCAATTATTTCAGACACAGGGCCGGCATTTCGATAGATATTCTTGATTAATGAACAAGTGGTTTCTTGGTTACGTAATTAAGTTTAAATTTTATTCTTAATGTGCTTCCGTTCACCCGACCATTCTTCCATACTTAGTGCAAAAGTGATTTAGCTGAGCTTGTGTCATAATATTCTATACTCTGAGTATTGGACCTTTTCATGATAATAATGCGGGGTGAGAGCCGAAAGAGTACTGAGGAGTAATTAGCGGAAGTATTCACAAGAAAAAACAAGAGATTCTTCACCACAATATTTATTTATTTTTTATTTATTTCAGTACCCTCAAGGCCCTGGGGCATTACAGAGGGGAGTGGTACAAGACAAAAATTGAAATACAAACAATATACAAACACTAGAAGCCAAGCACTAAAAATGTTTAAAAAATATTGTAAACAAGTTAAGAAATTTATACAACAAGGCAAACAAACAAAGAAAAATATTAACACAGGTAGGCAGTCACCGCACTTTTAAACAAGTCAGAGGACGGTATGTCTACTAATTGCGCGGGAAGGCGATTCCACTCTGAAGATGTTTTGGGAATAAAAGAGTTATAATAGGCTGATGTAATGCAATGAGGAATTCCGACCTTAAATTGATGATCTACGCGCGGCGAGATGTAAACAGGATTTAACATTAGTTTGTTTTTTAGAAAAGTATTGGAATGATAAATTTTATAAAAAAGACACAAACGAGATATTTTTCGGCGTAAAGAAAGAGCAGGAAGTGATAAATTAGTTTTCATAGTTGAGACACTAGATGTGCGATGATAGTTAGTCAATATAAAACGGGCACCGCGATTCTGTAGGGCTTCAAGATCAGTCACGAGAGTTGAAAGACCCGGATCCCAGATTGCTGCGGCATAGTCTAGTTTGGAACGGACAAGGGTTTTATACATTAGTAGTTTTAGGGACACTGGGGCTAACCTAAAGTTTCTCTTTAGGTAACCAAGCATGGAGTTAGCGTTGGCGATAATGTGGTCAGTATGAGTTTTCCAAGACATGTTAGAAGTGATGTGTACCCCAAGGTACTTATAGCATGGTACAGTTACAAGAGGAATCTCAAAAATTGAGTAAATAGAAGATATAGTGATTCGACGGGAGATATTCATCGCTTTACATTTGTTAGTATTAAGGGACATTTGCCATAAATCACACCAATCAGCCACAGCTTGTAAGTCATTTTGAAGAAGGGTGATGTCAGTAGTATTAGTGACTTCGCGATAAATTACACAATCATCAGCGAAAAGGCTAATAGATGATGATACACACAGTGGTAAGTCATTTACGTAAATTAGAAACAACAGGGGCCCCAAGACAGACCCTTGTGGAACACCAGAAGTAACAGGTTTCATAGAAGAATTTACATTGTTAGCATGAACGAACTGAGAACGATTAGTTAAAAAACATGTTATCCAAGACAGCACGTTAGGATCGAGATTGAGTTGACTGAGTTTAAAGAGTAAACGTTTATGAGGAACTTTGTCGAAAGCTTTGCAGAAATCTAAAAAAACACAGTCAATCTGGGATCCACGGTCAAGTATGGAAAGCACATCATTAGTGAAGGTCAGTAGTTGAGTCTCACATGAAAGGGATTTACGAAAGCCATGTTGGGATGGAGAAAAGAAGGAATTAGAGTCCAAGTAGTTAACCAAATGAGTGAATATTATATGCTCTAAAAGTTTACAAGGTGTGCTGATTAAGGAAATGGGGCGATAGTTAAGAGGACTCTGTTTATCGCCTTGTTTATGGAGTGGAATCACCTTCCCTATTTTCCACTCCCCAGGCAATACACCAGATGCAAGAGATTGCTCAAAAATTTTAAAAAGGTAAATTGCGATATTATTTTTAGTATTCTTAAGGAGTGTGGAGGTGACATTGTCAACTCCAAAAGACGAAGATGTTTTTAAGTTATCAACCAACTTTACAATTCCGTCATAGTCAATTACAAGAGGATCCATAGGCAAAAAGTTATAATTAGGGTACACAGGGTGGCAGCAATCATCATCAACACAGAACGCTTTTACAAAAATGTCATTTAAAATGGAGGCACAATGGTCATTTGGAATAACAACACCATTATTAGTGAGCGAGATATCATTCGTTTTGTTTCCATTCATAACACGCCAAAACTGTTTAGGACTGTTAAGTAACATGGAGGGTAAGGTCACATTAAAAAATGTTAGTTTAGCGTCCTTGATGGCTAGTTTATAAACATCCTCAGCTGCGTAATAAATTTCCCAACGTGCATCACTACAAGAAAGCTTTGCAGAACGGAACAAACGTTTCTTTTTGTTGTTAAGGCGCTTAAGTGTTACATTAAACCATGGAGACAATGAATTTGTTTTGATGGACCTATATGGAATGAATAAGTTAATTAGAGATACTAATTTATTTTTAAATATGGACCAATTGCTTTCAACTGAGCGTTCAGAAAAATTAGGAAGGAATTCGTCAAGGAAGCTAGCTAATTCGTTATTTATAGCACCAAAATTTGCTTTACTATAGTCAAAGAAATGTTTTGTTGACTTACTAGCATCAGACATTGGTGTAAGTAACGAGAAATGTATAATGGAGTGATCGCTAATACCCGGTAAGTAGGATATGGAAGAGGCAAGGTTAGAGTCAGAGGAGAAAATGAGATCTAGTACAGTGGCCGAAGACACAGTGACTCTAGTAGGTTCAGTAACAAGTTGCGTTAATGAAAAATCCAAGCAAAGATTGAGGAAATCAGAGTAAATTGCAGAATTGCAAGTGGTAGTTGGGAATGCTCCTGACCAGTCGATCAGGGGCAAATTGAAATCGCCAAGTAAAAATAAAGGTGAAAACGGAAACCTAGATGTAATTGTGCATAACGCATCATGCAGGGCAGAACAAAAAGTTGTGGACGCATTAGGCGGACGATAACAGGCACACAAAATAACATTTCTATGGGCAGAGATTAAACGCACGCAAACCAGTTCAAGCTCGGTGTTAATGCTTATTTGGTAACATTCCAGATTTACATTCACTGCGATTAGAACCCCACCCCCCGCCTATCAGTTCGGTCACAGCGATAAAACCTATAACACTGAACACAATCAAAAATTTCATTATCGCGAATAACACTCGAAAGCCAAGTTTCTGTAAGAATAACAACGTCACCCGACGCCGCGTCAATGACGGAGGACAAGTCATCGCGGTTGCGAACAATACTTCTTATGTTTGTAAACAAAACTGAAATATTTTTTGAAAAAGATTGGGAACGAAATGGTTTCTTAATCGCGACATTTTTTAACTTCAAAGTGGCAGGTTTGTTGACGCAGTGTTCGAATCGTTTGGGCCGCCCTCGCAGATTTGGTTAGTCTCGTAATTGAAAACAAAAAGTTTATTCCCCAGATGTAATCTATCAACGCGAAGTTTGTAGAGGCCTCCCTGGGCTCGGGCGAACTGTAGAAGCATTTTCCTGGCGAATTGAACATTCTTTGGGTAGTCCTCGCTAACCGACACGTTGGTATCTTTTAGCTTGGAGCATGATCTCAGCACAGTTTCTTTGTGTTTAAAAAAGAAAATTTTACGATAATAGGTCGGTTTTTATTAGGATGAAACCTGCCGATTCGATGGGCCCTTTCAATCGTATCAGGGGTAATCTGTACGCCTAGTTTATCACTGCATACGTCGAGAACTAGTTTTTCGGATTCCGCCCACGATTCCCTAGCAGAGTCCTGAAGTCCAAAAAAGAGTAAGTTTGATCGTCAGGAACGACTCTCGGCATCATCGGAGCGCCGTTTCAAAAGCGCTATCTCAGAAAGAAGGCATTCGACCTTCGTTTCGATTTCAGTCGCCGCGTTTGCCTTGGATTTACAAATTGCAAGATCAGTTTCAATAGTCGTCACACGTGTGGTGAGGGCAGATAATGAATCACTTGTGCGTTTTTGCTCGTCAGTAATTTCTTTTAGCTGCACCACGACACCTGCTTGACCTTCGTGTAATTGAGTAACAAAAGTTTCAATCCTAGCTAGAGTCTCAGCCTGTGCTACGGTCATGGGACCAGGGTTGCGTTCTACGTCGCCACTTAGAAGCAATATCAGGTCTAAAAAACGCTTCAGGCACATCCGTGGTAGCATGTAGAAGCAAAACTGATGAAAACTTAGTCCGAGATCCTGTTTTTCTCACAAGCAACTTACCTCTTTTATTGCCTGGGGTTATTTATGATAACGTTGCTACGTTTTGCCAAAAATGTGTGTATTCGTCTAATAAAGTGTACTATTAATATTATTAAAATAATCCACAGCGAAACGCAACTGGGCATTCCTGATTATCACACCTAACCACGACTACTGACTCAGTGGTGTTCACGTTGCCTGTGTTAATCGGTGCTCCGAGAGGAGAACCCCGAGGCGAGTCCGTTTTGGTTAGTTGTTTATAGGGCGCTTAATATATGGTGCGCAGAAGGTATCGTGCCCCTCCCCCTTCCCTTTTTCAACTTTCTCCTCATCTTCCAATTATGATAACTCTCAAACTACAATGGGATTAATATATAGAATATATTTTTTTTAAAAACTTAACTTCAGATGCATATATTGTAATTTCTAAACATGCACTCTAGTTCCGTGATGAATATTTTACACAACAAGATATCGATGCTTATATCAAATAATTGATATTAAATTAAAGAACAATAAATTTCCAAAATGTTTATACTTTTATTATCCCTTCTATGGGATAGTTGTGTTCCTTCTTAACGTGAAAATTGAATAATAATCGATGTTAAAATAAATTCTGGAGCACAAAAAAGTATACGTGTAAACAAATTTAAAATAAAAATGTCGGTACCCAGACACTTTCCGCTGCGGGTTTGGTTGCTCACTTGAAAACTACAGTTGCCGGCAAAATTGTTGGCTTCGTCATAATAAAAATAAACCTCTCGTCCTCAGTACGCATTGCTGCTACTCAAAAGCGTAGCAAATACAAGTTTAAGGCAACATTAACACTATACTCTTTTATTGTATAGTCTACAATATGAGTTGTATTTGTATGCATTAAGAAGAGTGTAGGTCAAGGGTTTGCATACATGTTTTTATATTTTTGCAAGTGCATTTGGCACAAAGGGAAGCATCTGTAGAGGGTTCGAGAAATTTCCTAGTCATTGTTTGGTTGCATTTATTTGAATTGTTTATGAATTATAATTTACTAAACAAAAAAGAACATTACTGAAAAAAAAACTTCGAAATATATACACCTGGTTGAAAAAAACCGAGACTGCGGGTAAACAAACAACACAAAAAAGTCTCTTACACAGCTGAAATTTTTATTTTTCGAAACTGGTTATATAGGCACTTCGATACAAAAGAAAGAAAAAAAGGGGAGAGGGTGAGAACCCCGAAAAATTGCCACTTTCCACCAACGTAACCTCTGACGGAACAACAAGGACAACAGGCTCTGCGTCATGCACTTCTCTTATCTTTGACCCCTTGCCTCCCATGTGCAATGTACACCATGTGCAACCATGTGCAATGTACACCAGCTCGTTTGCCCCCTTACGTTTTATATAAACCTCTTAATTCTACAACATTGAGTAAATAACGCCTGCCAATCAGGAATACATTATTTTTGTATAACTGCATGTTCCTGTGGAGAAGTCGAAGAGGAATGAGGGAAACAATTAATAGTCCCTAATTTTATTAAACAAATTGGTTCAACACACTAATAGACCCATCTGATCTATTACACAAGTGTGAAATAACTATAATGTTTTTCGCGGTTATCTTACTTTCTAATTTGACCTGAGAAACTCAAGTTCCGCAGGCTACACTAAAAACTTGACTTAAGAGGTTTGAATATGGAGGAACTCCAGCTGATTTGCGACAGATTACAAGACGTTGGATGAAGTGAATGCTGAAAAATTTCAGGCCCCCTAATGAAGAACGTGCAAAACACAATTTATCTTATGTTAACTGAGCGACTTGGAAGTTTTTCCGGGAAGCATATGTTCTTGGGCTAGCAAACCCAGGATTGGGCTTTGCCGTAGTCTACTGGACCGGATCCACCCAGGAAATTCAGCGAACTCACAGTCCTGGCGTATCATTGTATTTTCCGGGCACCGGAATTCCACGGAACTGCCAGGAAAGGTATTTTATTGGCGTTCTTCATCTTTTCTATGTCCGAGCCGACCAGGTAGAAGAGGCGGCCACCAACATTTAATACTTAGCGGCGCCTCAGTTTGTTCATTGACCCCAAGATTTTACGGAACTACCAGGGATTTGATTTTCTTGGCGTCCCTTATATTATCTTCGCCCAAGCCGACAGGGTAGACAGGCGGACTCCAACGTTGAAGGATTTTGTGGCGTTTCACTGAACTCGCCTTCCTCGGGATTTCACAGAACTGCCAAGGCGTAGTTTTGGGTGTCGTTTATTGGCTTTGGAAGATTCCGTGCGCCAAGGATCGTCACTAATATAAAACAGCGGCCAAAACGTCAGACGAATTGCGCTGTTTTATCTTAGTGATATGCCAACTAGCTCGAATTACCACTTTACTACGCCAAGGACCGACTAGCAAGTACCTCAGTTCAGTGTGTTTCGGTTGGAAGTTGCTTTTCATCGGACCGCGAAGTAACCGCGAAGGCAACTTTTACTCACATCAACTTCAAATATTGTTTTAACTTGTGACTAAATTTGACTGATAGGTCACCATCATAAATCCCCGTGACGTAGCTCCGTCCATATGTATCTGCGATTGGACCCTTGCCCAAAACCTGTTACCTCCTCTTTTCGATCGCAACTCTTAGGCACCTGTTTTCCGCTTAAGCGGCGTCGCCGTCGCCGTCGCGGTCAACGTAACTGTGACGTCACTTGACCCCGACGACATCACGTGAACCCCGTAAGGTCACGTGACCCCGGTAACGTCACGTGACTCCCGTTAGGTCACGTGACCCCCGTGACGTCACGTGACCCGCGTGAGGTCAACCCTATAGTAATAATCAGCAAAATCTCCCAGTGACATCCGGTGAACTTCCAGTGACATCCGGTGAACTTCCAGTGACATCCGGTGAAACTGGTCAAGTTTAACGCGTTTTCATCCGAAACTAGCGTAGTTTACCAGTCTTTGCTGGAATATTTGCCGCCAAACAAATTTCGCTGGAACTTCACCGGCAGCGGATTTCCAGATTTCGCTGGAGTGTTACCGCAGCCACTTTCGTTTACCAGAGGACCCGGTTTTGATGGAAATGTTACCCAAAACGAGTGACTCATTTCCCCTTTACCGAACTTCGCTGGAAGCCGACACGAGGGGAGGGAGAAGCCGAGACGCGCCGGGGACTGAGTGTGTATTTATGGTGCCTTGAACTATAACGCACCAAGGACCAGTCCCCACGCACACTCTCTCCCTCGCAGTGGGTTCGTAGAGAAAATGTGAGAGGGTATTCTTTCTCTTTTGAAGAAAACCGCTTTCTTTGTCCGTCAACGAGCAGCGGCCCCGATTGGATGCTCAGAGTAGGCTTCCGGCTCCATGTGTTCGACTTGTATCTTCCAGATCAGCTAGGTGTCCAGATCAAAAGAAAATATCTTCCAGTGTCCCTTTTCTTCCAGCGTCTCTTTGTCCGTCCTGCTTCCGAGGCATCCAGTGAGCGAAAAACACGGCGGAGACGCCTTGACTGTGTCCGTGATTTATCAACGGTGACGGATGTTCGTTCGGCGTGTTCGAGGTTGTCGCTAAAGCATGCTGCTGGCAGTGTGTATGTGTCCGCGTGGTGCCCCCGCGGCGACGTTGTCACTGACGACACCGTGACTGCGCCTATGATTGGTTCTCAACTGCGACGGATGTTGGTGCGCGTTCGTGGTTTTTGCTAAACGTGCTACTGGAAGTGTGTGCGTGCGACCGTGTGGTGCACCTGCTCGGTTTTATTAGTGGAGCTACAGCACGTCTAGGAATTTACCCAGAGGTATTGTGAGTACCTTGAAATATATTTTTTGTGTACAAAGAACTCGGTTGTTCCTATTTCGTTTGATTGCTTTTGTCTACAGCTGTGTAAATTGTTTTACTGGTATCGAACCCTGTGAAATAAAGACACGGAACTTTCAGGCCTATATGAACTAACCACGATTTAATGGCTACCGATTCAGCCAGCCTCTGGTAAACATACACCAACCACGGTTTACAGAATTCTGCCTTAATGCCCTGCGTTGACGTGGAAAAAAAGGTAAGTTTCGGTCAATTGCGACAAATTCGGTGACTCCCGGAAAATCTCCGGCTTCTGTGTAAGTGAAAAAAGACCCATTATTCATTAAAATATATTTTTTACTGGAAATACATTTGCGGTAAAACATCCGGTGACATTTCCGTAACAAATCCGGTGACATTCCAGTAAATTCTGGCTTTACCGGAAGTGAAAAGAGTCCCATAATCTAGTAAAATGATGTTCTACTTGAAATGAAATTCCAGTGAATTTTTTTTTTTCCAATTCATGCCTTGCCCGTGACGTTACGCTGGGGTAGGCGGGGCCCCGACCATGCTGGAGGTAAACTTTACACCAAGCGGATGAGTTTACTGAGCCGTAAGAAGCTGCTAACGGCCCGGAAATAAACCATTATTTCAACAAGGGTATCTAGTTTTTTTGCTTGTGCACTTGAAAAAACGTGCCGAGCCTACGATGATGACGTTCAGCCAGTACGTGCGGAATTTTCCAGCGTTGGTGCGTTTGCGCCCTGAGAAGAAAGTTTTGATACGCCGCCGACGTAATTTTGTCGCAAAAAATATTGCGTCCGGAAAGAAGGACAAAGAAAAAGAAAACTGCTTTATTGCGCGCTTCCAAAATTTGACGAGCGGTTCTAGGAGCCGCTAGTATAAGAGCCACTTGTAGTGAAATTGTTAAGATTTTTGCGGAACCAACACAATGTTACCGTCATATTAAAACCTTGAGAAAAGGTCTCATGGTTTAGATTATGATGTTTCCTTACCACCTTGCCTGCATAATTTCGCTTCTTGCAAAAGTTGCCGTGTCGCGGACGCCAAAGGCCGATGCCACGGCGGCGGTGTCACGATAGA
>JAZHYW010012748.1:0-16634 GCA_037355805.1 Ixodes ricinus | reverse complement strand
CATCCCAAGAGAGCCTGCTTGTGGCGGAGTAACAGCACATGCTGACCCGAGAAGTCTCCTAAGAAGCCATTCGATGGGAAAATTTAGAGATTCTGAACAAAATGTAAGGGTGCAAACGAGCTGGTGTACATTGCACATGGTTTTAGAGACTTTTTAGTGTTGTGTCGTTTACCCGCAGTCTCGGCTTTTTTTCAACCCTTAGAGATTCTAGTTGGTCAAGTGTGCGTATGCCCCACGTTCAGATGCCTTATTCTCGGAATTGAATTCAAAACGGGAGTATTAAAACCCAGTGAAAGACACAAGAAAGCATGGACCAAAATATCGGCTGAATGCACTAGGAAGCCCAGCACTCGTCCGACTTCCGGGACAAGCATCGAACTTCCGGTGACTTCCCTTGCGCCAGGCTCCGGAGAGCAGCTAAGCGCCATTTAGCCCCTCTAGTGGAGATCAGTGGAGCACGCCGATCCAAGGACAGCCTAGAGGACGCGCAGGGAATGCACGATGACGAGGCAGCCAACGCGCGCCACCATTGATCGAGGTCGGGTCGAGGCAACACCATCTATTCTCGAATAAGGAAGGCTTCCGAACGCCCCTCTCTTCCTCTATGGAGCGTCATCACATTCGGATAGTGACAGCTCAACAACTGGACCCGAGTCCGAGCCCGAGCGTCCTGCCGAGCAGCAACGCGTATTCAATCGGTGCCTTCGCTTGATCTCACTATGATGACGTCAAAATTCTACAATGCTATACTTCGTTCCGCCCTACGTCCGAGCGCGGCCGATGTTATGAGCCGAAGGGCCAATCAAACCGCGCAAAAAGCGCAACGTCATGGCGTGCTCTCTGCACTTGATAGGACTAGCCGGCGGAGGAGCACGCACAGAGAGACGGCGAATACCGGCTGGTCCTATCAACTGCAGAGAGGACGCCATGACGTTGTGCCTCTTTCGCTGTTTGATTGGCCCTTCGGCTCATAACATCGGCCGTGCTCGGACCGAAGCTGAAATGAAGTATAATGATCCGTCTATAAGTGGTGTTGGTGGAGGTCGGATGGGGGCATCTGGCTGGTATGCGAAGGCACGAGGTGCGCAAAGAGCAGACGAAATGGAACGCCGCAGAGTCTGCAGCAGGACACGGCTTACCCGAAGGAAGGCACTCCACCGCGCCTCCGGTCATTGTACCGCGCGCACAGGTTCACGCTTCGTGCAGAGACTGTGTGCCTCCGACGAGGCAGTAAACGCCGCTTCGACACCGATAAGCGCGACGGGACTTTGAGGCGTCGCGCAAGGGCGACCGGTTTTTCTTTATCGGTGAATCGTGCCCGTCGACAGCGAGGGCAAGCGCCTTCGAACTATTAAAAGCCCTCACCCCGATCACGCCCACTCCACGTTTCAGAGTATACTTTCCTTTCAGCTCAAGGGCGCGCGTGTATGTTCCGCGAGGGGGCTTCTTTCCCGGAGGGTGCTGTGCGACAGTCGTCGAGTCCGGTCATTGCCGGCGGTTTCCGCCTCGACCACGGTTCCGCTACCTTCCCATGTTTACAAATACGGGCAGTTTCTTTCTTGCCTTACGAGATACTTCCGGTCGTCTTTAGGGAGGCCTTCTGAGCTTGATCCCGTCACAGTTTCTATGACGATGAAGCGCTGCAGGAATCCCAAAGTTGAAGATTTAGCGAGGTCCTTACGCTGTACGGGCGATCGGTAACCGAGTGTGTGAGCGCACACCAGCTCGGAGCACTTGGAGCGAAAGCTCGCGCTGCAGAGCCCAGGGGACCTGAAATCAATCTCCACTCCTGCCCGTTTCGATCTGGATGAGCATTGTACCGGCGTGCGGTCGTGTATCACTACTGCGTGGTGCACGTTAAAGACCCCCAGGCTAGCGGTTGTACCGCACTGGCTGACTCACTCATTTACGGATGAGAGACAAGTCACCTGCCGAGGCAGATTATGTTCAGGCTGTATAAACATACACACACCAATCTTCGGCGTGTGCAAGACTGAAGCAGATGTTCGAAACAACGAGCCGACGTAGTGATCATTCAAGCTTGTACGTAAAAATCGGTTCACACAGGGTTGCTTTCCTACATTACGTTGCGTTACGACCGCTTACGTCATGAATCACGGGGACATTCTTTCTCCAAATGGAGCGTGGTAACCGGTTCAAGGAGCAGCTTTGCACGTGACAAAAGAAACGCGAAAGTCCCGGTGAATATTCACGTAACGTAAGAAATCGTAAGCAAGCGCCCCTGTGTGAACCGACCTTAACGCGTTACAAGTAAAGCCCGACTCACGTGGTGCGATTTTACTTTGCGATACTGCCGTTGCGACGCCTCTCGTGCGGCAAAAAAGCCCGGGGAAAGCTGCGGTGCCCGACGTCGCAGCTGCTAATTCGCAAGCAAAATAGCACCGTGAGAATCGGGCTTAACACGTTACTTCTATGGAGTTACTTTTTTTGTTTTAGTAACTAAGTAACGACTTAGCGAGAGAAGGAACGACTAATGGATTTTTCTAAAAGGTTTCTTTGGGCTAGCAGGTTGACGAACTTTTCGCGGTAAAACAGCCCAACGGTACACGGACGAAGTACAGGCGTAACAGTATACAGCGCTGCGTCTCGTCTTTGCTTCGTCCTTGTTCCTTTGCGCTGTTTTACCCCGAAACTTATTTTCGTTATTTTTGATGGAGCACCGAGTAACAGTACTGAGTTATTTCTGGAGAGGGACGGGCAAAACGCAAGTTGCCTTCTTTGATTTTCACCTCATCTCGCAACATCTGACTTTACTGTAAAAGAGCACTAACAAGGACACAAAAAAGATGTCCCACAATACATTAAAAAGCTGGGAATTATCAACGACACAAAAAATGAGAACGTGGATGATGCTTGAGAAAATGGCACGTCCAGAGTAACAAGAAAACAGCTCGTTACTTTTGAAATCGAGTAACATGTGCCTTTTTAATCTCAGTAACGGGTAATGTAATTAGTTACTTAACGAGTGAGTAAGGAATTATGGTCTCAATAAAAAAAAGGTGGTGTAATAACTGCCGTGAATCAATGACGCAGGGAAAGATCTACCGTTAGGTAAACAAATAAGCACCCCACCTCCCCGCACACACACACACAAACGCACACACACATAACCCCTTTCTTAATTCGAGATATGGTTCGTCCGACGCCCTCAAAGGCTCGCCGCTTGGAATTCTCGCACCGTTTTGATTCCCCGAGCTACGTCGGGTCAGATAAGATACCGAGCAAGTCTGATTTATCGTTTAATAGTTTAGCTTGACGCCGAACGTAAAAAATTCTAAAAAAAGGTGCTGCTAAAAATATAAATATGTGAATTTCTTGGAAAACGATCGTGCCTTCCTTGTCTCTTCGTGATATCACTGGCGACGGGATATCATCTGAAGCGTTCGCTCGAAAGATCTTCATATGCATGTCCAGTCTCCACTCAAGCTGAGGTCGTGCACGGCGTAGGACGATAGAAAGAATGCATGAACGCAAATATAAATAGTAAGACTATTGATATGCTATCTAATATTGGCGCCCCGAACTGAAAAACGCCCCGTCTGCCTTCTATCTCGTGATAAGCTTCTTCCGAACATGAAGGCTATTTCAAGGAAGTCTGTCGCAGCTCTCGAAGACCAGCCGAGTTCGTATTCAAGTAAAAAACTTTCCACGAACGGATATTGAAAACGTCTACAAAACCATACATGTAATTTATTTGTACCTATTGAAACAGGTTGCAGCGAGATTATAATAAAACGCAGCCAGCTAAGAATGACCTGGATACCTCTCGAATGCGCCTACGAAACAAACGCTGGAGTAGTCTGAGAGCACAAGACCGCAATAAAAGACAATAGCCCCTCACGACGAAGCGAATTTACCAATTTTTATCGACGGAATAGTTGTGCACTCTAAGAAAGAAAAAGGGTGTCACCTTACACGCTTTTGTCCGCTACAAACTATAATGCACCCCAAAACTTAATTTCGACGTACAGCGCACTCTAGTCGAACAGACGGCCCCTCCAATTTTACAGGGGCTTGATAACGCCGTGCGATATATCTTATTAAATAGCTAAACTACGTATCAAAAACCACAGAAAGAAAACACAGGTTTTGCAGTTGAGCAAAAAAAAAACGATTATTTTTTTTTCTAGTTAGTAACAAACTTAAAGCCCGGTTCACACAGTTGCGTTTGACTGCGTTTGACTGCGTTGCGGCAGCGAGACACCAGGACATCCCTGCTGCTTATATCGCGTGCCAAGAAGATTCCTTGAATTGGATTCCACGCTTCATACGAAGCACAGATGTGCCGCTGACTCGCTTTTGGTTCTCGCCGCAACGCAGTCAAACGCACTCAAACGCAAGTGTCTGAACCGGCCAACGCCGCCACTCGAACGCCCGACTTTCGCGGAGCGGCGCTATCCTGGCGGCAGCCGTTTCAACTAGTCGGTCACGTGAAAGCCATTCCCAATCTCCGGACCGGGGGAAGGGAGGTAGTAGGGCCGCCGCTAAGGGCGCGTGACTCTGCGAATCACAGATTATATCGTCGGAATCGCGTTGTTGTTTTTTGTGCGCTTTGTCTGCATGATATATATTTCGTTTTAGCTTAAGTATAGACGCAGCCGACGCTACGAGGTATTGGGACCAATCAAGCAACGTCAAAAGCGGAAGTCACTGGGCCTTTTGCGTTTATGATTGGTTCAGCGATGATAGAACACGTATAAGAAACATGGCTAACACCATGATGGTGCGCTTTTGTCGCTGTCTGATTGGTTCATGAGCTCATCACGTCGGCCGCGTTTGGACTTGAGGTGAAACGAAGTATAGCAGCGCCTTCAAGCTTCCTCCTCCGCGATGCATTTTCAAAATTGCTTTGTTATCAATAAAATTTACTGACGCCAACGTGCCCGTATCTTTGAACCGTCTATGCATTTTAGCGCTAGTCCTTCCGTTCAGGAAGGCTAGTTGCTTTAAGAAATCATTATCACTTGAGCCCCCTTGCGAATCACTCCTATACAGTTCCTTCTTTTACCTGCTATGCCGCCTCGCATATCGAAGCCGGTAAGAATGGAAGGTAATAGGTATCTGGGAGGCCGGACATTCCCAACGCCAAATTTCGTCTGCGACAGGCGTTGGCCGGAAAACAGTGGGAAGAATAATCGAGGCGTATCGTGATGAACGGCGTGTAGACGATGCTCCTCAAGGAACACGAGCGCCGGCGATGTCAACTGAGGAGGATCTACTCATCGTAGCAGCCATTTGTGACGACCCGTTCCTCACAGTTCCGGAGCTCACAAGCATCATAAACTTAAGGGCTTCGAGGAGCACCATCGAACGGCGCCTACATGAGGCAGGACTCTACTGCAGAATCGCTGCCAAAAAGCCACGTTTATACGAGCGACACCGCCAAGCCCGCCTTGCATTCGCTCAGGCCCACTTGTCTTGGGGAAATGAAGAATGGAGTCAGGTGGTGTTCACCGATGGAGTGAGCTTTTGCAGCCTATGGGATCAACAACTGCGCGTCTGGCGGCCGGCCTATTGCAGGTAGCGGTTTCAAATGAATTCTATTGAATACCTCAATACATTAAAAAGTCATTTTATTATTACTTTTTTTGTGTGTACTGACCATAGTTATAAATATTTGCAGATATGATGCCAAGTATGTGCAGCAAGTAGCGGCAGGCGGTAGATGCACCGTAAGCATGTGGGGTGTTGTGACAAGCGCAGGACTGGGTCCCCTCCACAGACTGATGGGCAGTGTCGACGCACTGCAGTACACGGACATTATTGATCATGTGTTGCTGCCTTTCCTGCTGGAGGGACCTTACCCAGACGGCTTGTTTTTGCTGCAACATGACCGTAGTCCTGTGCACCAGTCTGGCACTGTGAAGAGATTCCTGGAGCAGCGTGCGATCACCGCACTCCGTGGCCACCCGGAGGCGCTGACTTGAACATAATCGAAAATGTCTGGGGAATCCTCAAGAAGCGTTTGTCTCGGAGGAATCTCGCCGACTCCTCTATGGGGACCCTGGAGTCAGCCATCAGTGAAGAATGGGATCGGCTGCGGCACACCCAGGACACTCGTACGCAATTTGTACGACTCACAATTCCAAGACGTATGCAAGCTGTAATTGAAACAAATGGTGCCTACACGCGACACTAAGTAATTTAGTTGTAAAATTCAGTTGCGTCTCTGAAAGTAAGGAGGCTGATTAAAAAATAGTTGCATACTCATTGCTGGTCAAAAGTAGTTAGACAATGCATACGTGGGCTTGGTTTTTTGTTTATACGATAAAATGGGGCTTCCCTGAATATTTTACACGACCACAAGCTGGTGAGGTGTTCACGTAAGCAAGGTTCCGCGATTGTTTTGTATCCGCAAAATTCGACATGATTCAACTGAATTTGGTCACCACAAAGTCATTTTGATACGCATGTTATCAAGTATTTTGCACACACAGTACCACAATTTAAGAAACGCGGCAGATGGGAGGTCTCTAAACATGTTAATATTTCACCAGAAAAGAGATGTTTATTTTATTTTACACAGAGGATCTGTGTCTCAAAAATAAAATATTGAATGAATGTAAACGGTTGGCCGCGAGAAATAGAAACGACGAGTGCTTTAATAAAAGTGACCAGTGCGCCGGCGCACCTGCCGACACATGAGGACACAATCTTCAGACACAGGATCGGGTTAGATTGTCATCAAGTATTTGTGAATAAACTTGTGTTCAACAAAACAAAAACAATTCACTAAAAGAGCCTACAACGGTATGTGGAAAACCGATGAAATGGCGATATAATAAAGTATTTAGCCCGTACTCAGGCTCCGACTTCATAAGGCCGAGAAATCACCTTGGGCAAGTTGTTGAGTCAAAGCGAGGTTGAATTGATCGCTTAAAAAAAGGGACACTATACTTCGTCTCACCCGACGATGGACTAAAGGCAGAAGCTAAGAACCGCCATATCCAACAATCACGAGCCACTTAGACATTGTGCGGTATTTCGCTTCGAAGCACGTATCGGTGCACGCGTCTCGGATCACTGATGGGAATGGGCCGACAGTGGTTCGGATTGAGCAATGAGTGACTCAACAATTTTACATTGCAAAGAAAGCCACGGCGTACTGGCTCTTTGCAGTGTCGAAGCTATAAAAATGACGCAGCGTTTTTGAATTCGGAGCATTAGTCGTTCAAACCTATTCAATGCTAAGCGTGTCATAGTTTAGCGTTGAACGTGATTGGACCTGGCGGCCCGTGGCTTTGGCCTTTAGTCCATCGTAGGATGAGACAAAGCATAAATACGATTCATGTCTATAACGGACCATAAACAAATCAGACGATTAAACAATAAACTTTAGTGAAGAATAAATTTGTAATCTCTCCGTCGCTTTACTTCTGCTAATATAAACGCACTGGGATATTTTCTGGCATCAGTTATATGTATAGATTACATTTATACGCACTTCACGACACGCCATTTAAGAAATGCCGGCAAAACGCAAAAAAAAAGTGATTTTGACGATATGAGCCTGATTTGCAGAGTCACGCGCCCTTAGTGGCGGCCCTAGTACCTCCCTTCCCCGGTCCGGAGATTGGGAATGGCCTTCACGTGACCAACTAGTTGAAACGGCTGCCGCCAGGATAGCGCCGCTCCGCAAAAGTCGGGCGTTCGAGTGGCGGCGTTAAGTTTGAGGCGCACTACATTAGCTAATAAGTTGTGCCACACGGTTACCAAGCCTCTCGTGAAAGTCAGTACCGTCACATCGAAGTCAGTACGCTGTTCGTCGAACTGAAGTTTTGGGGTGTATTGTATGGGACAAAAAGTGTAAGAACATAGCGTTTTTTTTTTTCTAGTTTAGTGTGTCACAAAAATGGGTGCCTCTGCAAGGCACGCCGTCGAGGAACTTCTTAACATACCGACGACTGGAAGTATTTGTTTGTGCACGGCAGAAAACAAAACTGAGAAGAAACAAGGTGAATTAGGACGTCTTTTTTTATTCACACTCGTCGCCACAGCTGGTGGCCAGCACTCTTAAAAGGGTATCTACAAGAAGCAGCATTGTCATAAAAGCATACGGAAAGACGGCTGGTACCAGGTAAACATTGCTCAGGGGGATGTAGCTTTAGAAGGTTTCAAACTTGCGGATTCCGACGCAGTGGCTACGAATGCTGCAGTCGAAGCCTCGGCAGGATTACCACGAGTGACAGCTCCTTGCTCGAGATGTGTGGTCATGATGACGGTGGACAGGGGGACCACGGAGGTGGATGCCTCACAAGTTGAAGACTGCGCTTCAGACGCGTCCTCGTCGTCCCGTTCAGACACCTCCTTGGTACTGCTTTTGCCCGAGGAAGCCTTGGTTGCCGCCTCGTCGTCCTCTTCGTCAGCTTCTCGTGGGACAAGGGATACGCCAGGAGCTGTAGACAATGCAGCAGTCGATCCGATGCCTTCCACGGTGGTACCCGTAGAAGACGCTACCTCCCGCTTCTCAACGTCACGAGTAACAAAAGTCCGGAAGGGGACAGAGGTGCCGATTGTATCAAAGGCGTCGCGCTTGTGGACCGAGTGAGCCGTTGCTGAAGCTAGAGTCTGGAGCTCGACGGTGCTGGTGATTGCGTTGAGGTCGCGTTTCCAGATGCCCCAGAAGGGTCCCATGGGCTGTTGCGTTGTGCTGAGGACAGCCGCTGACGTTGTCTTTGGGACGGCTGCCGCTTGGCTCCGGGTGAGGACGGCGGCAGCGAACGTAGTCAGCAGGACGAACATCTTGGTTGGGCTCATTTCTCTCGACGTTGCTAGAGAGCAGGGGCAGAGGCTCTTACTAGTGTCAGCATGGCACGAAGACAGCCGCATTTTATAGTAACCTTCGCGCAAGCGCAATGGGCCGCTGGGGAAACCACCCCCTTGAGACGTCGTGATTTTGACTGATATCGAAACAAATGTCGAGCCTGTTCAGCACAAATCAGCACTCCTGGCAGTGACGTTGCCACTAAAGTTCCTCGAAAAAAGGCACGCAATGCGTTTGTTCGAAGCCACAACTCTTGCTGCGCTGGCTGGCGTGACGGATGCGGGTATCACAAGAAACACAGTCGACTGTGCTTTGTTTATAAGTCCGAGCGCTACCAAAGCTACGAGTCAATAGAGCCAATTGAGCTCCTCGGAAAGCGCTAGATCACGGCATGTTTCGTGTTTCACGGCCAACTTATCAAATGAAGAGCGAAGAATACGTCGTGATATCGTGATTTTAGTCTGTCCGTTTGTGTTTTGTGTTGCAGCTTGTTTTTTTTTACCCACTCGGGTAAAAGAAAACAACAACAACAACCATGGATGTCAAATTCTTTGCAAAAAAAAATAATATATATATATATATGCGTTTGTTTTACCTTAATTTGCAAACCAAATATTCCAGATATAAGAAGTTTAGATGTTGTGTCAGGACGGCAGAGCGATGAGCCCGCCAGCAACACGTACTTTTGCTTTTTTCCTAAGAGGAATTTCGGTCCTTAGCTTTTAAAAGGCCTAACCCGTTCAATTCCTGGAGTAGGAATAAGATGATACTTGAAAGCCGCCCACAACACATTATAATTTACGAAGGGTCCACGCTTGCCACGGCATCCATCAACAATTTTTTTGGCTCAGAAGAGCCGCGGCGCCTTTCAGGTATTCAAGGATCGTCATTCGCGTGACACCGTGCCGCCATGTTTTGGACACTTTTCCGCGTCGTGAGTTGTTAAATCCTTAGAACTACAAAGCCGACCGCGTAACAAAATAAATAAATAAATAGATACAGTGGGATATCTTGGGTGCCTCGGTCGCGTGTGTACGAAAATGCCCCAAGAAGATAGGCGTAGCTACGCGCAGGTCTGCAATATGGCGGACGAAATGTCGCCTCTGAAGAAGTTTCCCTTCTGTTCACCGACATTAAAAAACAAAACAAAACACTCTAGGAAGCTTTGGTCACGTGGTCCGAAAGTGGTCTTTTGTTTTACCTTCGGAAATTGAAGGATAATCTTTAATTAACAAAAAAAATACGGTAAGAACGCGGACAAGTGGGTGGAAATTTATCATTTTATGTAACTGCCAGAGACAGGTGACAGAAAGAAAAAAAGTTTGGAGTCGAAGGAAAAATGACAAGGGAATGTCTCCCTTTCCTGTGTTTCTTCCTTTCGGCTCCAAACTTTCTACTTTTCTTCCAACTCAGTTTCTGGTACTTTCACGACACTATTCTGTTTCAATATCTCGGATTATAAAGGACATACAAGCTTGCTTTATAGGCGTTCACAGAGCGAGAAGCTTACGATATTGTATAGGGTTTCCGTTGTACATGAACGATTTGGCGGCCGCACTACGTCAGAGCATAGTGCCTTATGGCGGTGTACAGTGTTTACGCTGTATATAATCGATTTGACCATAGTACTACGACGGCTAAGCTATGGCTCAATATAGTAACCGTGAGTACGAGAGCGAAATCTAAGTATCCTCATACGAAACAAAAGTAAAATTATCTCCATTTTGCCTACCATGCCCCTCGGTTGCCCGGCTTCTTTGTCTGCAGCGGTGCAGTTTGAAAGAGCATAAAAAATTAGTTTTTCTTTTTAGCCTTTCTTTTTTATGTTGATGACGTCGTCCCCAGTGTATCCCCAGTGTAGAACCGATAACGGTTCTGCCCTGGTGGTCATGTCAATTCCAGTGATAACGGTTTGTACCGACTGTTTCCGGCATTTCGTTCGGCACCACGGCGGGGTCTGCAGTCCTTGAAACAGGTCTATTTGGGTCCGTGTTTTGAAACGTTTGGTATTCGAGACATATTGTCCGCCATATTGAACGTGACTCCCCGGTTTCTAAAATCTCATTACTGAACATCCAACGCAACTCAAGGCATACTGCTCTTTCTGTACCTTCCGACTCTAGGAGGGATCGATGAGCACGGGTGGCAGAAGCTCACCGCTGCAGAACCCGGGAAACCGGTATTCAGTCTCCACCCCTGCCCGTTTCCACTTGGGTGAGCTTCGTGCCAGCATGAGGCCGTGCTAACTATTGCGTGATGCACGTTAAAGACCCCAGGCTGGCAGTCGTACTGCACTGGCTGAATTTCTCATGTACAGCAGAGACACCAGAGGCATGGTGCCTCTGGTGTCTCCCCTGATACATAAGAAATTCAGCTGACCAAATTATTTTTAAATTTTTATTTCCGAGTGTCTTTAAAGCTATGAGCAAATGGGGTAAATCAAGCTTCTAAGAAAGTGCTATGATCACCGCAATGTTCGTGTATCTATGTGAATGTGTTAGCTCCAATTGATCCAATCAAAAGTGAAGTATCCGTCGCGGCATAGCATTTTTAGTGTGTGCGCTTTTTTGTGCTGCATTGTGGGATTAACAAAAATTTTCTTTACTCTCTTCATGCAGAACTTAATGACATAGTTAGGGGGTATTACGCCTTCGTGACAATAGTCAAATGCGGCTCATGGAAGAAAGAAAATTGGAGTGTCTGTATGTTTATATCGCCTAGAACTTAGTCACCCTCAGCGGGCGACTTCTCTCCAAGATGTAGATGAGAAATTTAGCCAGTCGAGTACAACCGCTAGCCTGGGGCGTGCATCACTCAGTAGTGGCGGCTCATGGATTGGACACGGGCAATGCGTGAGCAGTTCACAATCAATACCTTGACTCGTGTCCGATCGTTGAAATGGCTGGACTATGTAGTGAAACCCCCTCACTACGGTACGAAAAAAACAAACATTCAGCATCTGCTTTGTGTTTTGCCAAACTGATCACGTTGGTATGATGAGCATTGGCGGCTTATTGACGATTTTTATCACGTGTTTTTGAACCTACTTTCACAGCTCCGGCTTTAGACCGCCAGGTCCTGGGAATATCGGATTCGCTCTAGAGGGCTGGCGAGCGAACCAGCTGCCACAGCTTCCTGTGCTAGCCGCCTGGCGCCATTGATTTCTCTGGAGTCGCCAATAATCAGCACATGCTCAGATGGCCGCTTGTTCTGGCCGCGAGTTGAGGCGGTAAACGCCGCTAGTTTTTTATATAAACGCTTTAAAGGGATACTTCAATGACATTTGGTATATATCCGTCGTGTCCAGAAATAGGCTGAATATGATCCACAATACCCGTAAACGGCAATCGCACGTTTGTACTTTGAGCCTGATGGCTGTATTATTCGTTATAAACGGCCTACTCTCGCAAGCGAGCAGCCAGAAGAAAGCACGTGACATCCGGCACAATCGTGACGTAGCTTGTCTCGGGACGAGCAAAGCTACGGCAAGGCTGACGTCGACAGGATGCCCTAGTCGTTCCAGCCACCGGAACGGTCGCAGCACGCCAGCGATAGGGCCACCCCAACTAACCTTCAAGCTGCTTTTGTACGAATTTCGGGTGACGGTCTGTAGTATTGTAAAGAGACACTTGAGACGTCTGGGACACAAAAAGAGAGTCCCGGCGAGAGGAGAGTTCCTCATTCCTTTCTTTTACGTGGTGCTCGGAAAGCTGGCGGGAAGAAGACAGGTTCAGAGCCTGTATAGTTCTAGGCGAGACAGCACCGTCACTACCTGTCAAGGTTCCTAGACGGGCATTACTACAAACGAGGCTTTAGCGACATTCACCAGGTACCCTTTGCTAATCGTTTAATTCGTTTTAAAATGTATTTCTGCGTCTTTTTTAACAATAGATTGGTGTGTCCGACGTGATACTGCTCCTTTGAACCCGTAAAGACGCTTTCAGGCACCTGTGCATGGACGCCACGAACCGACCATCAGTTTGTGTTCCCTCTTATTCCATTCGCTCCCCTTCATCATTACCACAGCAGGACAGGGGATTGCCACTTTAAGTGGTATTGTGTCCTTCTATACTTCGTTTCAGCTTGGGTCCAGACGCAGCCGATGCTACAAGCGCGAGCTCCGGGCTTCCAGCGTCCCTGCCAAGCACGCGCGCTCGTGCAGTACAGGCACTGTTCAGGGCCACACGCTCGTGCTTGTAGCATCGGCTGCGTCTGGACCAGTAGCTTCACAAGGGGGGGGGGGCGACCGCCCCGGGGCGGAGCTCGGGGGTGTCACGGCGGGCCACGAGCGGGGGGGGGGGGGGGGGAGTCGCGGCGGGCCACGCGAGAGTGGGGGGGGGAGGCGCGGTGGGTCACGCGAAAGCGCGGGGGGGGGGGTTCGCGGTAGCTACCGCCCCGGGTGCCGCTGACCCTCGTGACGCCACTGGTCTGGACCAAGCTGAAACGAAGTATACCCAGCATAGGCCTTGTGGAGACCGTCAACGCCGCTTCAGTGGCCCGCGGCATTTCGGTAAGACAAGAGAAGGGCGGCTATGGTGGCTCAATCTGGCGCGCGCTGAAAGCGTCTATAGACCAAGAAATAAGCGCAGAAACTACGTTGTCGTATCTTTCTAAAGATACACGGACTGCCCCCAAACACTTTTCTTTTTGCAGGCGATTTCTTGTGGTGTGAGAAGACCACCCACATAAATTTTTTGCTACAGCGTCAAGTATTTTTTTTAACAAAGTAAAAACAAACAAACAAGACTGCTCGAAACCTAAACCGCAACTAGACTTGGGAGGAAGAAGAACTACAGAGGAGGAGAGAGCTGCCGGAAGTCACGTAGCTGTGCAACTGTCTTTTTTTCATTCAACGTATTTGCAGCTTTCTAGAAGAAACAAATAATGGGTATCATATTCTTTTTCTATTTTTAATATTGAGTGTTGCCTTGGATGACCCACGACTTTGATTATATTTGGTGATTGTGTCTAAGCGATAGAGAACGGCACGTGACCATGGAGAAGAGAATGACCGCGACTCAAACTGGCCAGTTCTTGATCGGCGGTTTTCGGGCGGAAAGAAAATAAAATTCGAGTCGCAAATTGTAATAAAAACCTCGGAGAGCATAAATACCTTGTCAATGTCCCATTAAACACGCCCTAGATCGATCACAGCCGCCGTGTTGACTTTCTCTTGTCTTACCGAGATACCGAGCCATGGAAACGGGCGTTGACGAGCCTCCAAAGGTGTGGAGAAGGACATAATAAGATCTAAAAAGTCAATAACGTGGCCTGCCATAGTAATAATGGAGTGATATAAACGGAACAAGAAAAAACAAAAAACAGAAGGTCGGTTATGGTGGAGCCCTTGCACAGCTGCTCTTAAAGGCGTCTATAATGTTTTATACGGCTGCCATTGCGCGCAGGGAAAAAGCAACGCGTGTTTTGGTAGCTTAGATGGTCCTCAAAGATTCATTCTGAGGACTATCATCTGAAAGTGCGATACTTGTTCAGTCGCTTTAAAACGACCAAAATAAGCAACCCGCGGTTGCAAGTTGTCTTCCCAAAAACTTTATTTACATTTCATACGCGTTCGGCCTGCAACAGTCGTCAGGATTGTCGGAACACGTCGTGCAGCGCCTGCAACTGCGGGAACTTGAAACCGCGACAGACCCCGTCCACGTCGTCGTACTCGAGGTCGAAGATGCCGATGGCCCGGATTTCCCGATGCGCCCTGATGAACTGAGTGGCCTCCTCGCCAAGACCGGAGAACCACCTGAAGCCACCGTCCGAGATGACCTGGCAATCCGTCAGGTAGTCCCGGTACGTCTTGCGGTGTGATCTGCCGATAAGAGAGGCGGTCACCATTTGACTCCTCTTCCGTTTTTCTAAACGACATTGATTTTCTTTTTTTCCATAAGCGACCGAAGTCTGCAAATCACGAGATCTAATCTAGACTGTCTGAACATCGTGAATTTATCGCCCAATTTTTAAGCCTAGTCTTCGCTAGTGGATTTTCCGTGGAAACTTGCACTCCTCGGCGGCTAGATGACTTGGTGGTCTGAGTGCAAGTCACAGACGCGACGTGAAAGCTCGTTTCCAGTTGTTCTCCTCACGACAGTGACGGACACAAATAGAAGCCGATGTGGAATCCTCCTTTTATTTGTCGGTCGATTTCTATGGCCTTTCTGTCATGATCCTTCAGCAGGAGAGAACCTAGTCCGCACAACTGATCGGGAACACAGACATCGCCAAGAGCGCGAGCTGTCACCCCTGGAAGCTGTTTCCACTGCGCGACTAAGTGCACTCGGGATGAGGATCTTTTGAAGATATCAGAAGGACTGAATGGGAACCCATCAAAACGCGAGTTCATGCATATTATTAATTGTACATTGTCATCACCACGACTACTATTGGGAGTCCCAACTTTCACGTCTCTATTTTAAAATTCGTTTGCGTTTTCATGTATATCACGATTAATGTCTTGTGTCGCAACTATTTCGTATGGTCCCTGTTAGATCTATAATATGCATTACTCTTCTGCCTTGTGTGAATATATCAAAGTTCCTATGCGCTTTAGTCTCTGCCTGATGAGGCTTCCGGGTCAGTTATTTTCTAATGCCATAATTAGCGACTTATTGAAGATAAGTATTTATCCACCTTGCATATTTTCTTACGCTTAAATTTGCAAAGTTAAATTATAATTTAGGTATATTTATTTGCTATTTGCTCCTTTATATAGCCTTATATATTGTCCGGCCCTCGAAACTGCGACAGATCCCTAATCCGGCTCCTATAGACAAACGTTTTGGAGACCAGCTCTAAAGCCTTTTTATGGCAAAACTTTAATCAAGGGGTTTATCCGTCGCCCCTTTTACCGCTCACTTGTTATGCTCACCCCATAAAAACTGAACGAAACCAAGACAAAATTATTAGGTGGTCGAATAACCAATGTTCAAATGCCATGAACTTCCGAAAGTGACGGTGACCGATGAGATACAGTCGCTTGAACACCATTATTAACTGAAACTGCTTTTTGAGCCACCAGATAGTGTTAAATTTAAAAAAAAGGTCCATTGAGGTGCAATAAAAATGCTGCGAAATATTTTTCTCTTTACAATGCTGCATCGGATCGCTACGCAAGCCACGTGCGATATCCGAATGTGGAAAAAACAGCACAAGGTGAACGAGGGACAAGAACGAGAAGTAAACAGACACAGCGCTGTACTTCTTGTCCCCCGTTTATTTTGAGTTTTCTTCATCCATTAGACATGCACGAATCAGCCCAACTATATGCCATGCTACGAACTGCGACTGCCGTATGATGTGTCCGGGAAAACTATACGGCGCAGAAACTTTGGAGTCGTAGTCTCGTATAGCCTAGAACCAGGGGCATTTCGATTTCGACCCTTCATCGCGGTATGAGAAGACTGAGGTCTCTGGAAAGCTCGCCAATTCTGTGTATATGTCCGTGGAAAACTACGAAGTGTTCTTACGTTCAAAACACGAAAACGACAAAAGGACAATGAGACAGGGGACGAAAGCAGGGCCCTGTTTCGTCCCCTTTTTTGTTGTCCTTGTGTGGCTTCTGCGCTTTGAACGTGCTTATGAACAAACTGGCCCAAATCCCCATCTTAAGGCTGCGGTCCCACGGCAGCCATCTTGAACAAGGCGTTAGTTCAACCAATAGATGGCGACACGCACCCGTGGGGTGGACGAAACATTGGTTCACGGTGGGATGGCTCGAGCACCATCACGTTCCTCTCGTGGCCTTGCTCGCGCCGCTGCCAGCTGTGCTCAGCTGGCTCAATAGCGTGGCCCAGCAAACGCAGGTTTGCGAAAATGTCAGGCTTTGTATAAATTGTTCTCT
>JAZHYW010012746.1:0-27647 GCA_037355805.1 Ixodes ricinus | reverse complement strand
CTGCACGACGTACGAAACTTGCATTTGAAAAGGCGACGTGCGGGGTTAAAAGGTTTTGTCGAACGGATCGAAGAGGGTGGAGACAGGATTACTTCGTTCGTGGAAGAGAGGAAACAAACCATTTCCAACAAAAACTGGTTTGTTTATCAAAAGAATGTGAATGGAGTCTTGAGTTAGATCTAACACGGGTCTGTGTAAACTATTTCATCACATGAACAGCGGTCCTGGATGAACCAGAGCTTTTTGTCAGTAGTTCTGTTTCGAATATTCGATGTAATCAAAATATATGAAACTTCGAATACTAGGAATACGAATCAAATTATTTGGGCAATAATTATTTGATTCAAGTTCGAAACACGAATATTTGCGCACCCCTAAAATATATCTTGAATTGCTTAATAGAGCAGTGTAAAAACTGCATTGGTACAACGCCCAGCGCGCACCAGTTTTCTAAACGTCTTGGCACAAGTTAGCTGAAACACCCTGTATGTATAATTCGATCGCCGTGTTTTAATCCACTCCCATCTCAAGCCTATTTTCTTTCCTACTAGCGGAATAGCCCTTTTGATTCGGAAACGTTGACGCCTTTATGGAATACGTTTTCACAATCATACATCGTGTCGTGAGTCGCAACAGCGCGTAGCTGAGCCAAGAAGTCAACAGCTGTTCGCACTCAGAGCGCAACCTCCGATAGGGTATTACTACCAAAATCGAATCACATCCTTGACCGTTTCTTCCACCCTCGAGTGACACTTCATATTTAATTATTTATCTGTCCTTGAATATGCAAGGTTATGTTGTACCAACAATATAAAAAAAGAAAAACAGCGAACAATAAAGACTTTTTTTATATGGTATGAAAATAGAGCACACGTGCTTAGTATCAACTGTGAGCTCACTGCGAGTAATGATCACAATATTTAACACCGTTAAACTTCAAAAAAAAGTATCTGTGCACGCTACAGCAAAAAAAAGAAAAAAAGGATGCGGTCACGTTGCAAGTTTATGGCCAGCGTTGGTCAGCTATCAGTGGTCGGGCACCGAGCATGAACAGCCACCGAGTTCTTGGCTCAGCTGTGCGCATGTGCGACTCACGACACCGGATAGCGCGGCGTCTGCCAGATGGCGCCACAGGTACGAGAGGCCACGCGCTCCGCTGGTCCATTTCGTTCCGTTGAGCACTGTACCGGGACAGTTCCTGGAACACATATTGGACTGGTGTGTTTAGCGTCCTATGCCGCCAATACATCAAAGGAGGTCCTGGTGTGCCAACAAGTGACGTCACAGTAGACGTCGTTTCAGGCTGTCGGATGTCGCAATCCTGGCGGTTGGCGCTAGAAAACTCGGCAGAAAGTACGACTGAACGGGAGTGTCTCTCTCATCCCGGAGTCCCAACTCCTGGCTGCTGAATATTCCTTGGACTGTCAAACTGGTGGGCGACCTGCAGCAGAACTGGCCACATCCACCACCGCTGATGCGACACCCCCAGGATTGCGGCGGGAGACAGCCTGACACTTTTATGACATCATCAGACGGAGATTGAAGGACAAGGTTTCCTAGACGCGGTAAACACACCGGTCGGAAACGTGGTCAAGGCACCGTTCTATCGGTTCCTAAAGTAGCATAAACGCCCCTTGTTAACCGAGGGTTAAAACACTAAGATCGACGAACAAACCATGCCCTGACCACCATCCTCTCGCCTATTCCTGCCAGCGGCATCAGCCTTACACTCCTGAGTACATTCTCTCAAGGTGAGAGCAGAAACAGGACCATGCGTAAAAACGGCGTCGTGGAAACTCTATAATATGAAACGTCCGCTGGACGAAACGACTGCTAATCGCCGAAATGTAGTTCAGTGTAACGGAATTCTCTAAGTTGATATTGAATCACCTGTCACGTGTAAACATCAATATCGCAGAGAGCTTACCCAAAATGTGTAATCGGTGGTCCAAATAAGCTAGAAGTCAGTTGAGACCGAGTTTGAAGTTCCGTCGAATCCGAAACTTTGCAGCTGCCGCGACACGTTCACGCGAGGACGCAGGAGCTTACTGCGAAGCGTCCGTATAACGAGCGATAAGCGAAGCGATAGTGAAATATTTGCTCTGCACTACTTCTACATTCCTCTCTCCCTCTTATCAAGCAACGCCTGATTAGGTGCGGGCGGCCGATGTCTGAAGGAACGCGATATTAGATATGGCTGTACAAAGGATTTCCGTAGATAGGGCCACGAGCGAAAGCCCAATTCTGCAATAGTTCACAATGGCGGAGAGTGTGCATTACGATTAGAAACACTTTTGCCTAAACTTTATCATTGAAATTCCAGGTATATGTAGTATGCTCCGTTTCAGATTCAAGGCATTGTCCTGTAAATTTTTCGGTTCGATATTACATCGTCTGTGCAATATCTGAATTTTATATGCCCCTCGGCATGAGTAAGTGAATTTTGAGCTGCTCCAATCGCATTCTAGCGTAAAGGGTGCCTTCATTCGGCAACACTGAAACTCTGTCGTCACATAACGCAAAGCGAGCATTTCCGTCTCGGTTTGCCTGCAAGTGAATGCTGCAGCGCAGTGGCGTCACTGATGGGGTGGGGGCAGACCGACCCGGGTGGTGCAGTGCTCAGGGGGGTGAAGCAGGGCAGTGAAAGGTGAGGGGGGAGAGGGGGAGGGGGCGGGTGGGCCACCACTCCGGGTGCCGCGGACCTTAGTGACGCCACTGCCGCAGAGTGCTTGCTTTTAGTTGTGCTCGTCTTGTTTCATGGATGGGTGTGATTTTTGTTGCGCGGCTGGGTGCCGCACCGACCGGGCAGCATCTGCGATACGGCGAGACGTGCAGTGACGAGCAAAATGGATGGTCGCCGTGCGTAGAGAGCACCGGGTTCCCGTCAAGATCGAGATCCCGCTTATGCAGCAATCATTTCATAGAGGAGGGCTACAAGCGGAGCTCTAAGCTGACGGAAGGCTCGTAAGCTGAGGCGTGATGCTGTGCCAACGATATTCAACTACATCCACCCACTCCTCGCCCAAATCGAGTCAATCGATTTGATTATGCAGCGAAACCGAAACCAAAAGCTGGCATCTGAAACGATGCCAAGTTATATTTAGCACGCGTGCAGCCCGATGGTCTTTGACCCGCGTTAGAAAATGGAGCGTGGCTACGATTCACCAAGCTCGTCCGAGTCAAGTGACGATTTAGAAATGTTACATGGATTTTCAACGATTCGCCGTTTGCCTTCGACCCGACGGCATCGCCTCCAAGGGAACGACCCGCAGCCGCATCGCCGATCCAGTGGATCCGCCGATATATGTGGACCGAGATGCCGCTTCGGAGGCAAAATCTGCATCGTTCTCTTCGCAAGCGCTCCTTGTTGGAACGGTGGCCGTCGCAGTTGTGTATGCGCGAAATGGCTTACGTTTGCTCGAAGCTACCGGCTGTTTTCAAGTAATTTCCTGCTAAAAGGCGCAAATTTTTTGCACACGCTCGAGAACTGCATTACGAGAAACGCATTTCAGAAGGGTACAGCCTAGGGAGACCATGTAATTCGAAACAAAATACGAGACATCTATCGACCAACGCTCGTTATTCCGACCATCCGACGATCCTTGGCGTTGTGTGTCGTCACGCAGCAGCCACGGACGTCATCCGTTGGCACTGGCGAAATTCGGGTGCAGTTTCGTACACACGCACATGAAAGTTTTAATTAATATTGGGACATCATATATGAAAATGAAAATGACGTTTGTTTAGAACAGGAAGGCTCCTGGACGTAACGCGCGCGAAGACTTAAATGCTTCCGGTTTCGACCGGACAATCCCTTTATGACACGCCAAAAATAAAATATGAGATAACAATACTGCTAAGACCCATTGTATGTTCCTATAATCCTGCTAAATTTGTTTTGAAAATGGCGCGATAGTTTCGTGGATAAATCGATTTATATGCGGGTCCCTCGGAGGCGCGCGATTCGAAGGCGGAGCTGGGAGGCTGGTGACGTAGCCAGCCTCCCGCGCGGTGTCCCCTTGCACGCACTCACAGACTTGGCTCTCTTGGCGTCTCGAGCTTCAGCTTCCTCGTTTACCTTCCGCGTTTCGAGCATGCGGTCCGTGACGATTACGTCTACGGCATCGCTCGCCTTGTCAAAGTGTTCGACATTGATCGCAGCAGCGATGAGAGTGATTGCTATCAAGAGATGTTGGAAGCTGTTCATTTTGACTGCGACCCGCTGGCGACCAGCTCCAGCGACGGCGAGTTACGGACGAACTCGCCGTGGTCACCGTCGTCCGGGAATATCTCGCAGGCGCATGCAGGGTGGAAGGTCAACGGGCCGGGGGCGAGAGCAAGAATAGCGTTCGGGTTGCCGAGTTGCGTGAGCGGTTTTGATCGTACCGCGGCGAGGAGAGCTGGGCGATTATAATGGCGCCCAGTGTTGCCATCTTTATTTTGCAGGCGCCGCTAAATTGAGGCCAGTAAGTCACTAAACAGTCGCTAGATTCGCCAGGAAGTCGCTAAAATATTCGCTGAATTCCAACAAAGCTTATTAAACCCCTTTAAAGTAAGTGAACCTCAAATAATCATATCTCAGGTATTTTGAGAGGTCAAACTTACTCTGAAAAACAACTAGGACGGTTTTTATTTGTAATGTTTTATTTGGGAAGCGACTAGGCGGTAAGTACGAATAAGAAACGGGTACTTGTTAATTTGAACACGGAAATAATGACTGCTTTGTCTTCAAGAACAGTTCAACGGAACAGTCTGGAAGAAGAAGAGTTCTTCCTCGATGGTGACTGCACTCAAGTCACCTAAATCTGCCGATGTCAACGGTTCGTAGCCAGCGTTGTAGGCTTTAGCCAACGTTACTAAAACACTCAGTTGGGAAACTCGCCGTCGAAACTTGGGCCGCTGGTGTCCACCGAGACCGAGCTAAATATGACAACAGCGCCACTCTGTATCATTTGTCAGTATTGTGGTCACCTTGAGCTTTTAGAAAGCATGTTTTACGTAAAAACGAACGGAAGACTCTTTTTGTATGAAATTAATTGGAGTTTAGTACAAAACGAAGGGGCATGTGATGTTTTCCAACATGTATAGTACCAAGGTTTGCGGCACAATTAATATTGTTTTTATACAACCATGCCTCAGCGGTGCTTTCAGGTAGCGCGTCCCGACCTAGGTGCATTTTGACTTGGTGGCGAGAAGCGGCGCGTCCGCTGGGGAGACGGGGGTGGCACCCCTGTAACCTCTTCCACTGTATTCGTTTCGGCGCCCAAATGGCCGATCAAAGCCAAAATATTACTAACGTGCGGTTCCTCGAGTGGCCGCTGCGGGAGAAGTGGTGGCGTTGTGTTCGCCATTAGCTCGGTTCTCGAAGACAGATCAGGACCACTTTTTCAGAGCAGAGTCTATGGCAGTTTCCCAACTGAGTGATTCTAGTAACGTTGGCTTCAGCTGTGCCTATTCGCCGTACAACTTCTTCGGTAAGTTCGTAGTCGAAAGCGAAAGCCAAGAGCGCAGTCGCCAGCCAAGAGCGGCTGCGCTCTTGGCCGGCGCTAGCTAACGTTTGACGGAGAGCGCATGCGTAGGTGCGTGGGCGCGGGAGAGATGGTACAGTTCACTGTAGAGATGGTCTGCAGTGTTGACAGTCTTGACTTTTTTTTTTTTTTAAGCGCGCCACGCTAAATTGAGCATATATCCAAAGCAGACTTAGCTAGAGAAGCAAAAGGGTTTGGCCTGCTGAGCATCTCTAAAATTGTTCAAAATAACAGGATTGCCGTTGAACACCAAAGTCGCTAAAAAAAGTCGCTAGCCGCTAAATTAAAAAATACGTCGCTAAATGTATAGAAAATCGCTAAATCTAGCGACAATATCGCTAAAATGGCAACACTGGTGGCGCCTAGAATGAGAGAGCGCTTATTATCACGTTGGATTTATAGACACCGCGGTGTGACTAACTTGGGCAGTATTGGCTGAGTCGCCAGACGAAAATGATAAAAATTTGTAAATTGATTATTGCAATTACCAGAGCTCTAGAAATCGCGTAACCCGGTGTATATACTAAGTAGCCTACGGACATTCCATTTCAAGAATAATCCTGATCCGTTTATTTTCGTGTCATGCCATATCGCAGCTCCCGAGCCCTATGCAATTCCAATGGCAACTTTTTGGTCTTTTTTCTCAGCAACCACCGAACAGATTGACTTGGGAATGGTTTTATTAGAAAGATAATAAAAAACTGAGTAATATTGTGGCGCTACATTTCCCGATCTTAAAGTTTAAAATTTTTTACGGGAACTTAAAGTTGCTTGAAAAAGCCCTTTTTTTCGTTCCGTTCTTCATGAACATTTCAAAAATAAACCAGGGCCTAAATACAAATTCAGGCGCCACAATATTGAAGACCAGGACTTTTTGAATATATCTCCAACAAGATCTGTTTTCCAGAGATTCTCATTGTGATATATTTTAACCAAGTTTGTAGCCCATCAAAATGTCACAAATCCAGCTGTCAGCTGGCGCCATCTATGAGTGTGTCGGCAATACTTCCTCTTGAAATTGGGCAATGTGTTATTGCGCCCTGGACTACTTGCGTCTTCAAGGTCGGTTCAGTTTGCGGTCCGGCATTTTGAGCGGAAAACCTGCCCAAAAAAGCAGGTGTGTAAGTTGTTCTTTTTTTTGTTTGACGGGTGAAGATATTTGCGTGTAGCGCGGTGTGATTAGTCAGTTGTCCATCGCCCGAGCGCGTCGTTGGCGAGGATGTTCCGTTCTTTGTTGGTGTATTCAGGGTCGCACAAATGCGAATAAAAGGTTTTTTTTTTTTTTCTTCTTTGTTTGGTGGCGAAGATATTTTGCGGTTAGTGCGGGTGTGGTCATAATGTAGGATTCCGTGTTTTCGAAGTTCTATTTCTGCCGTGAAATTCTGGAGGGTGCTTTTCGGAGTTTATTTTTTGCTGGGGATTCTGGGTTTATCGGAGTTTATTTTTGTTAGATTCCAAATTCTTTGAAATTCGGAGTTTATTTTACTGCGTAAAATTTAAAGAATTCGAAATAAAATGAATAAGGTCCGGTGTACGCATGACCCGTTGTCCGAAGGAACCTCGACGTGCTAAAGGCAAACCCTCTTTGTCAGTAGTTCTAGATTGTCAAAGGAAACTGAAGTGGAATGCTCCTCAGGACCACTGACCTTGTGCTCTTATAAAGTTTAATTGTAAAACTCCGTCTTTTTGCTGTTTATTTTGTCGCTGTGACCTCGAAATTCTAGAGTTTTTCGGATAAATCCGTATTGACGGAAAATTTACCGGCGAAGTGTTTTTCGATTTTTTCGGATTTATCGAAAACACGGAACTCTAGTCATAAGTTGTCAATCGCCCGAGCGCGTCGTTGGGAGGATGTTCCGTTCTTTGTTGGCGTTTTGGGTCACGAAAATGGGGGTGAAAGATTTCACGCTTCAAGCGGTCCTTGCGTGAGGGCTGAAGTTAGCAACTGCAGGCAGACAAAAGCTACCGAAGCGTCAAAGGGTCGATACTGTCTTACCACTTCTTTCTGTTCGAAGTAGGAGAGGTGATTTGATCTGGCGATTTCAAATATTCTGCAGAGATGCATTTAAAATGTTTACTTATTTTAAATGCGGAAGAAACATACGTTAGTTCGTCGATTTTGTTTTAATTTCGACATTCGCTTTGCATATCAAAGTTTTGGAGGCTGATTTCTACCGTAATAAAACAAACATTGCGAAAATGTTATTCAGTGAAGCTAAAAATAGAAAAAGCTTTTTGGTAGTAGGCGTCACACGTTGCTATTTGGAAGTTGTGAAAGTCTCGCGCTGAAGATTCTTTGTTCGACCCCAACCAACACACTCTTCATTCAGTATTTTATGAAATAGAGGCAAATGTTTTAGACAAGAACCCGCACACCTTTTATTGTGGTGTTCGTCGATTGCACTGTCTTGGCTGCGATGAGCCCTTGGTCGGCTGTTACTGTTGGGCGGCGGAAAAATCTCACCGGAGAACAGGCGGCGGAGAAAAGCTCACCGGAGAGAAGCTCACCGGTGAAATGCTCACCGCAAAACCGACAAATGCGGAGAAAAGCTCATTTACAAAATATTTTATTCAATATTTAAAATTTAATATTCTCGGCATTGTTTGCACTGCGGTGTTTATATTTAAAACTCACGTCCGCACTTTGCTTACCGCTGATGCTGCGCTTTTTGCGTGTTCGTATATTTGTAAAACCAAGTGTTCTCGTTCAGCCCCAGAAGAATAGCTTACTTTCTAAGAAAAATGGGGAAGAGGCAGACGAATCCACAGTTTTGCAGAATGCGAACAATAAAAAAAGTGGGGGACTCGTTTTTTTTTCTTGTTAGTTTTTACATGGAGACAGGACATTGCCTCAAAGTTGAGTCCTGCGAACAGCAACAATGTGATCTCCGTCTCTGCACCCGACGACTACAGACCTCCCAAAAAGTATCAAGTCCGTCTTAGGCCACATCACCGAAAGAGGTCATTGGTTACTACAAAGCAAAAGAAAAACGGAACATAATATCTTTATCCTTTGGATGCAAAGAAAAAACACTATTTACAAAAACGAGAAACGATCTTAGCCAGAAACCATATTGTTCGATAAAACGGCGTTCTACGAAGCGGCTTCGATGAAATTGGGTTCAATTAAATGGCGTTCAATTAAATTACTTTGATAGAACTGGAGTTCGTATAAAATATCGAGAGCTGCGAAGAAATAATGTTAGATCGGTTCGCATGAGGTGAGCTTTTCTACGCATCTATGCAAAAGTCTGGTGAGCTCTTCTCCGCATCCGCCGGTTTCCCGGTGAGCTTTTCTCCGCCGGAGAACAGCGCACCACCAAGAAGTTCACCGGAGAAAAGCTCACCAAAGAAAGTTCACCGCAAAACTGACAGATGCGGAGATAAACCCACCCAAGAATTATACGATCAACCTTTTAAATTTAGTATTTGCGGCTCTACTCTGGGGGCCCTGTGGGGAACACAAACGGAGATATATACAAAATTCGTATATTACAGACACCAATAGGGATGAAGAAGCAGAAGTCAACAGTTCTGCAGGATGGGAACAATTAACAAAGTGATAGACACGTCTTTTTCTATGAAGACATTGCCTCAATGTTGAGTTCTATGAACAGTAACGAAGTGACCTCGTCACTGCACGCGACGATCACAGACAGCCCCCAAATTGTGTCAGGACCGTATAGTCTTCGGCAACATCAACACCAGAGGTCACAGGTTACTACGAAAACAAAACACAAACAAAAAAATACGGAAAAGAATATTGCTATTCTCCAGATACCAAAAGAATGCCATTTCCAAAAACGAGAATCGTAGGTAAGTTTCCACCGCATTCATCAAGAGGCCGGTGAGCTTTTCTCCGCATCGGTCGGTTTTGCGGTGAGATTTTCTTCGATTAGCTTTTTTCCGAGATTCGTGACTTTGGCATCGACCTGCACCTTTTTTTATATCGGAACCGCAAAAGATCGCACGTGCCTGAAAGACGATGCCGGTTTTCAGTCATCATATTTTCACAAAGCGAGGCATCTAAGGTTCTGTTGCGCACTAGAAGGTCAACCGCACCTGGGACCGGACATTTCATCGAACGCCGTTTCATTGAATGCGTCATAGGTTTCTGCCAATAAAATTTGAAAATTTATACTTTCTTTGAAATTATTGAATCTTGCAAACTATGAAGTCATTTCTCATTGTCCTCTCGTACGACAGACGCTTGGATGGCACGACGGAGGACACGCCTGGGGTGTACCCAAGCGGATGGATTTGGGGTTCCATCCCACCCCTCCACTACGCCGAAGTTTCTATTTTTTCTTTTTTTTTGCTATTAGGATTTTTTGTTTAAAATACCGGCCAATTGTTGCAATTGAACGTTTCGGTACGAGACGACCACTTTTTTGATGAAACGGCGTTCGATGAAATGTCCTGGAACCCTACGCGTTTCCCGCTTTTTTGTACTTCAGGGTTATTTTTCCTATTATTGCTTTGCTCGACGACAACTCAGGCTCAGCTTTGTACCCCCCCTCTTTTTTTTTTCTCCCTAAAGAGAAACCGACAAAACACAAAGAAGGTCCAGACTCCTCGGAATGCCATACAACGACGTGTATCCCAAGCTAAAGTAGTGAGCTCAGCGAGCGCTGACGAAGGCCGCACTTCGTGTCGACGGCTCGAGAGGGCGCCGCGAATGCATGGGCTGGATGAAGCGGATGGCCAGGGCGGCTCGCATTGCATTTGCTGCGCGACTAAACACTCTTTGTTGAAGCTTTTCGGCTCGAAATGTTTGCCGTTTTAGGTCTGAACTCCATAAAAGAAATACGCGACACAAAATTGACGCAATTCGTCTGGCCGTGTTCGCTTTGCGCGGGGTTCGAAGCAGAAATGCGCGACGTGTAAGGCGAACACCGCCAGTTCAATATCCTGGGCGGCGTTTCAAAACCAAAATGTTCGTGCAATTTTTTTTAAATTTTTTTATGGCAGGTGAGCTTGTTAGGAGTCTCTCATTAGAAACAGGGTGAAGCTATTTAATGGGCAAGAAGTCCTTCACTCGGCGCGCATAAATGGCTAGTTATAATATTGAGACAGGATCATATTGATGTTTCCTAGACATTTAAACAATCACGGCTCAAGCCTCAAGAATGGCATGCAATCGTTTTAACAGGGCATTCCTTTTATACCTAGTATTGAAACCGTGCATAGCTACCCCAAGGTTTAATCTCCTTTATTGATTCACCATTATGTGTCTCGTTAAGCCAATTTCAAAGAAACCTGTTGGGTGAATACTGCTGGACGAAAAGAACTCGTGTGACAGCAAACCCTGTAATTTATACATGAATACACTTTTTATTAGTTAAACTCAGCAAAAACACAATACTGTAAACGACTTATTTTTCGCGGGCTCAATATTTCGCGATTTAGGTCGAAGCTAAAGTTTTGAAATAATTCGCGGATTCTAATTTTCGCGACGCGGTGCGATCTCACTATAGGTTCCAATGTGTTTACATTTTACCGGAATTGTTCGCGGGACCTATTTTTCGTCGGCACGGCACCTCCACAGAGACGATAGGAGTCGACGTCTCGGAGAAGAACCTCCGCTTCCTCGCAGCTGACGACGCGTCCTCCTTCAGCCATGCGGCCACAAAGATGAACAGTGTATACAACACCAGGCATGCTGTCTCGTGAAAAAATCACTACTCTCTCGGATAAAACCTCATTGTCACACATTTTAAGTTTACAATACACGAAACCACTGAGGCTCGGAACTCGGTGACGGCTCCAGTACTCGGAGGGGACACGCAGCGTGGAGTATTCTTCGGGCATACAGGCTTCATCAAACGCCCCGGTATCGGCTGCAGCCGGTGTGGTGCTGCCAGTGCTGCTGCAGGCAGTTGGAGAGGCAGTGTTTGGCCTTTTTTACCGTCAACTGAGGAAGCATCGGCGTTTTTTCGCTTTCTCGTGGGCCTTGGCTGCGACGCTTTCTTTGATCGGTAGCTCGGAGCATTCGGAAGCAACGTCGGCACAGCGCCCGGCAAGAGCTGCGGCTTTCCACGCGGAATGCGCACCTCTTCATCGTTTATAATGTGAACGAAGTCTCGCGTTATAAACGATGGCTCAAAATGAAGCTCACACACCGAACACGTTTCGCCCAGGAGCTTATCCTGGCGATGCAAGTTCCGTTCCCAAACTTTTCTTTGTTCTTCCTCCTAAGGTACTGAGAACAGCGACGGCTGCTCACCTTTCCGCCACTGATAGCCCCTCTGGCACCCCGGAGCGAAGCAGTGGCGTTGTCGACGTCGATTCGGCATAGCACTTCAATGGCCATAAACGACAGCAGACACGGGTAACACGGGGTAAAGAGCGGTTCAGAATGGGGGCCACTTCGAGCTGCCAAAAACGCAAGCCAACTCTGCTCGCCCAGGGCCTTCGGAACGCTCGGAAGCGGTCGGATCCTACAGCCACTACGTCCGCAGCGCCACCGCGTACATCCGGGACCTTTCCACACGCGCCGCTTCACAGCAATGCATGGCGCGCCTCGGCGCCTGATCTCACTACCCCTCCTCTAGTTCACTTTACCAGCGCAAAGAGGAGCCGGCCCGAAACAAGCCAGAAAACCGAAACTCAGCTCATTTTTACTGAAATTTGGACTATATCCGTCGGTTGCTTCGATCTCATGTTTTTTAAACTGCTATCGGTCATATTATGCGAGAAAAAATCTCTGCGGAGGTGGCCGCGGTACATGGCTCAAAGCTTTACTGATACTCAAACATTCCACTTACCTCAGTTTCGGTTGACATAGAATTGACTGAATCAGAAGAAAAAGCTCCTTACTTACTATCTCGTAAAAAAAGATAATCAGATGACCCCAAAAAGCGCCCAGCACCCCCTCGACGCTGTTACTTGGTGCAACAGCGTTTTACTTAGTTGAAGTGACTTACAGTGGCGGATTCTCGTCCAGGCGAACAAAACAAGACAACAACAGATGCGGTGCTCGTTGAATAGATGCTGGAGCCTTAGTCGCAATTCAGTTTTGCAGAAGTGATTAATCGGAACACGTAATTATGAAAGTTATTGTTGGAATATATATTCTTTTTACAGCTTTGTGACTATGAAGCTACGCTTTGATCAGTACGTATATGAGACGCAACACTATCTAAACTTGTGGTAATTGATTGTTTGGCATTACGGCAGTACAACATATAGTTCTGCTTCCGTGGAATTTAGAAATCGCACACCTATTTCGACGTGACGTGACATATGGTATAAACACTCGCACGTGTGCAGTTTGAGCCTGGCCAGCCTGGCAGCAGGTCACTGTTTTGTGTTCGTGCCGCGGATAAAAATGGACTCATCAGGCTCGTCTGAATCGAGCAACGATGAGGATATGCTGCTAGGTTTTGAGGACGATGACGATAACCCGTTCTCATACGATCCGCCGGCATCGCCTCCGAGGGAACCGCCAGCGGCGGCTGCATTCGCGATCCGCCGCCATGTGGACCCAGATGCCGCTTCCGAACCGGAATGGTAAGGCAGCTTTTGTTGCTAGCACGCCAAGAAAAACTGATCGACGTTATGCCTTTTAATTGGAGGCAATTTTTGTTATATCTTGGGGTCTGACAATAGACGGTTTTAGTAGACCGTGTTTTCAAGCGACGCTTCCGTAGCGCGAGATCGCGCCGCCACTTCCAAGCATGCTCTCGCGCGCACCCGGAGTGGTAGCGGGCCTCTGATAACTATCTACTAAAAGTTCTTCCTATGGACAGAAGGCACGAGCGCGGGGACGGAAGACGTTAGCCTTGCGTTTGAGTGCGTTTGACTGCGGTGCGTTGAGAACCGAAGGTGAGTCAGCGGCACATTTGTGCTTCGTATGAAGCGTGGAATCCAATTCAAGGAATCATCTTGGCACGCGATATAAGAAGCAGGGATGTCCTGGTTACTCGCAGCCGCAACGCAGTCAAACGCAGTCAAACGCAACTGTCTGAACCAGGCTTTAGGGCCTCGTAACCTCAATTCCCATTTTCGCGCAGTAAAAGCGTCATTTGAGACATCATTCGCGCATGTAGCTTCGGCTTCGTGAACGTGCATTTCATCCGCGCGCACTCGCGTGTGCTCCACTCGTCCGAGCGCTTGTGGCTTGGGCTGATTACCGCTTACTTCCACAGGTGCTCTTGTGGCGCTTGTAGGCCGATGCTGCCGGATGAAGACCTGTGCAGTGGGGAGATTGCGACAATGTCCCCACTACTACGGGACGGGTGCGTGACGAGCAACGTCTTATTTGACCGGTTATGCCTTCAAAGAGACCAGATGGAGGTTCACGCGCGGATCATGGAGCACTTCACTCCGACAGAAATGGAGACGTATACGATGGAAACCGGTATGCGTGTAGATGATATGACTTTGGTGGTTATGTGAGCACTTTGGGAGGCTACTAGCAACCGAAATATTTATGAAGTTTACGTTTGCTGACCCGGAAATTTCCGTGCTAATGCTACTTATTCCCTTTCAGAAAACTGGGGTATACGGCGCATACCGGATCTTCACTAAGCTGGGTGTGGGGCTACTGTGGAAAGTCACGAAGACACCGTTTACCAGGTTGCGTCCTGCGGAGGATTCGAGAACAGTTCCCATCATCTAGCTACCAGCTATTTTCATGGGCATAAGGCGAGCATGCCAACTTTCTTTTTTAAACTTGTTTGTTGGGAGCCTACTGCCAAGCATACTATTGAGTTCATTGAAGTGAAAATTAAAACCCTCCTAGAACCTAGAATTGCTGTCCTGATAACTAGTTCAGGGAAGGGCTATAAGACATCTTGGTGGATGCAAGGGCCCGCTACATTTCGTAGTATATCGACGACTCACACCGGCAGGGCCGAACCAAAGACTGGGAGGCTGACAGCTCAAGAAGACCGTAGTCACCATCGTCATTAATTTCCCCTCATTTCTTAGTCACTGCCATTTGTAAATTATCATTACGTCATCACTAGACGCATCACCGTGGGCCTTTGTGGTACGGGCTACTTCCCTTTCTGCATATGTAATATGTATATGTAATCAATTACTATTATCTCAAAACATTGAGATTAGTCACGCCTTATTTCCTATTTCGGGTATTGGAAGAACTCCTTGATCTGTTCTCGGATCACGGGCTGTTGACGGATGCCCACTCTCTGGGGATGCAGGCTTATACCCTAAGGGTGTCGTCCTTAGAGCATCAGCTTGAACGAGCTGCAATTAAAATCGAAACACTGTTCTCGGTAGCACTCTTATTTTTGTTTCATGAAAAAATCTTTGACGACAGGCCGTTCTACAGGCGCACTCGCATGCATTGATAGTAATTTCGCGGGAGCTCCTGAGTTACACCTGCCACTATTACCGTACTTGCCAATGGAAAGGTTTCTTGGTTGCAGGATCGAGGCGCGCGCGTGATACGAGTCCAGGTGAGCTTGTTCAATGAAGGCATATGTGTGTTTTAGTAGATTCGGTTTTCAGAGAACGCTACTTGTATCGGCACTTCGCACAACTTGAAAGCATGCTCTGAGACGCGCGGCCAGGGCTATCTCGGTACTCCTAAAAGCACGACCTAATTGCCTTGGATCACGCCTCGCGGCTCCACGAGCTCGTGCAGCGAGAGCCAGTCGAAGCCCCCCGGCGCTTCATTGCGTTTTAGGGAACGATCTTTGTAGCGGGAGCTCGCTCTGCCACTTTGAAGCATACTCAGAAAATCGTGCATGGTCAGTAGCACTGTCATCTGAAAACGGTCTGTCTCACGCTCACTCACTTCGGGGTTCACGCTAAGAACTCCCAAAAATGTAGTTCGGAACATTCTTGATTGTTATTTCAGAGCGACATAAAGCACCCTTACCTGCATTCTTCTCCTCTTTTCAAACGCTCGTCGCTCGATCGGCGGCTGTCCGGGTTGTGTGTGCGCGAACACGGTAGGCACGGCACATTTTAGTAGCTTCTTTCTGTGCCCGTCCCCGCCCAACCCGAAAGATTCCCTCAGTCGCACGCTATCGTCATAGCAATCCGGTGAGAAGTGGTCGAAGCAGATTCGGCTGTTTTTACTTGGGAGCCAGCGTTCACGTCGGACTGCCAGGACCCACTTCTTTCGTGTAGACTTGTCGGTCGGAAAACTGTGAAATGTCACATTGCTGCGTTTCTTTGTGGTGTTATTACACCCTACGGCACAACACCAATTTCCTCCAGTCGCCATTACGCGCTCTTACATAACTGTATAAACCGACAACGTAAGCAAAATGCAGACAGTCGCTAATCACCAACAAGCTACAAAGCAAGCACCCTGACCAACATGTGACTCATAGGCGTAGACTTCGGGGGGGGGGGCGTCGGGGCTCGTGCCCCCCCTGGTGAGATCCGGGGGGGGGTAGAGCCCCCCGGGCCCGGGCCATGATCCTTACCGAAACGCTGTTTACTTGCCATGTAACGAGCTTCTAGTAGTGGCATTTAAACAAAATAACGCCCACGTTGCCTTTATAGACAAAATACATGGGAAATGGAATCCCAGCGTGCTTTCGTTAGCTTCAATCTCCAGTTCTAGCAAAAAGATAACGCGCAGCCCCCCCCCCCCCCCCCCCCGCCGAACTTCTCAGCCTGCCCCCTCCGGGAAAATGGAAAGTCAACGCCGCTGTGTGACGTCACGGCAACGTCAGCGCCATCATGGCAGCCTCCGTGTGCCGCTCTTGCTCAGTGTTGCCAGTAGGGCGGCAGCAAGTGATTTGGGTGTGTACACGTAAATTTCAAAATTCATTTTCTTCTAAGAAAATTAATATTTTCCGAGATATTTTGTACACATGCTCAGGAAGGGCATCCAAATACATGGTGAAAATTTTATAGAAATCGGTGACCATCAAAATTACGGCGGGGATGCCCTCGTCCGGTGATAACTGAAACAAAAAGACGAGCTTTTTCTTTATTTTTGTTCGGAAATAGTACCATATCGTGTGAGCAGATGACATCATAATTAAAGAAGAACTTCCGTGCTAAAACATGCAGTGCGAAGTGAAGACAACTACTTTTTTTAATGTCTACAAAAGAGAGGCTATGCAGCATCGATCGTACCGTTTCCTTTCGCACATTGGGAAATTGTAGTAGACCGTTTCCGCAGCCCGCTAAGCACCCGGATAGCGCTCCGTAATCCGCCACAAGACCTTGAACTATGCAGACAAGGCTGGCGGCGCACATGCGCAGCTGCGGCGTTCTCTTCACGGATACCGTAGCGCAGGAGAAAAACGGTCTACTACAATTCCTTATGTGATGTCCTCTAACGCGAAAGTACCAACGTAGAAGCGCGGTGGAGACAACATGGAAAAGAAAAACATTTTGAAGTGAAGCGACTCTTGTAGTGGAATGAAAAAAAATAATAATTAACGATTTTTTTTACGGTAAACACATCACCTCTAAGTAGAACTTCAAACAAGTGACGGTTACGCGCTTTCAAGCCCATTTCAACGAAGTTGGGAGAACGATGTATCGCGTCTTGTGAATACACATGTGGAGCAGCATGTTTATGTTAGAAGCATTGTGTGTAATCGCTGCGCAGTACTTGCCAAAAGAAGATATTATTTGAGCACAGTCTCAACCGTTTCCGTCTACGTGTGCTACGAATACAGCAACTCTGTTCGTAGAAGAAGTGATGAGGAAATGGCGTGCCCTTGATGATACGATTGTGATTATGAAATAAAATGTTTAATCAACCAATAATTGCTACCTTTCCGGTCGCCTGGGACCCCGACAACTAATATCGTTCTCTGGAAAGTCCATTTTAATATTTACAAGTCTTGTGGACGTCATCAAGCGGATAAGAATCTTCCAACGATGAGCTAAATACCTACACTAGTTCTCGAATCTAACACACCACTTTTTAATTTTAGCACTGTAGATATTTCTGCGAACAGTGTATTCTTGTGTGCAAATATTCGTCTAGCAGTTTTGCAACGTTGGAAAGCATTGGAATGATTCAAAATCACTGCGGATTCGATACTCGGGGAAGATGAGACGGGGACTTTGGTACTTGGTAGTAACGGACCGTGGCATTTGAGACAGGGGAACTTCCGCGGGCAGTGTTGCCATCTTTTTTGCGCGCGCACCGCTAAATTTAGACCAGGAAGTCACTAAACAGTCGCTAGATTCGCCAGGAAGTCGCTAAAATATTCACTGAATTCCAAAGCTTATTAAACCCTTTTAAAGTAAGTGAATCTCAAATAATCATATCTCAGGTATTTTAAGAGGTTAAACTTACACTGAAAAAAAACAACTAGGACGGTTTTTTATTTGTAATGTTTTATTTGGGAAACGACTAGGCGGTAAGTACGGAAGTCTCTTAACCTGGTGATTGCAACTTTTTTCCAGAGTCGCACTTAGACATGTAAAGGCTATACCCCTCTTTACCAGTTTAGAGTGAGCACTTTCCAACAAAACCAGGCTTTTCTTTGTGCGCGGACAATACTGCCAACCAGAAGCGGATCCAGAGCTCCGTTTTTTCTTTTTGCGGGGGCGGGGGGGGCAGAAAATTTGTGAGGATGCTATTTTCCCATTTTTTCGTGTGCACCGGGGGGTTCACCCATGCCGAATTGCCCCCCGAGAAGGGGGAAGGGGCGAGGTCGACTTTGTTTGGGGGGGGGGGGCGGCCGCCCCCCCCCCATTTTGGATCTGCCACTGCTGCCAACAGACATGTTCTTCAGAAAAAAGGATCACAATGTCTCAGAACTGAAAGCAGTTATTCACAGGCAATTCCCAGGTAAAATTAAGTCCACCTGACACCTCCCTAAACAGTTCGACAATCTTCTCAACGTTTGGCGGAGAGCACGTGGGTACGTCGGCGCGGTGAGGCTGTACGGTCTGCCAGTGTTGACAGTGTTGACATTTTTTTTTTTTGCGCGCCGCTAATTTGAGCATATATCCAAAGCAAATTTGGCTAGAGAAGCAAAAGGGTTTAGCCCGTGAGCACCTCTAAAATTGCTCAAAATAACAAGATTACGGTTGAATACCAAAGTCACTAAAAAAGTCGCTAGCCGCTAAATTAAACAAAATCCGTCGCTAAATGTATAGAAAATCGCTAAATCTAGCGACAAAATTGCTAAAATGGCAACACTGTCCGCGGGGCAAATGTGCTACAATCGCATACCCTTCCAGGGTCATTCCTTGGGAGACCGCGGACGTCCAAAAAACCTTTCTTTTCTTTTTCTTTGTTTAGAAGAAGTGGGAGGGGGGAGGCGCTGATTGTCTTCCCCCTTTCTGGCACAACGAGACTGGCAGAACAAGCGCGGGATTAATTTCTCTCGATGGATGCGTTCTGTCTATGTATGCAACCATGATTTCTTTTTTTCCCTTCTAGTAGTTAGTTGTTCTTGCCTTGACTCGGGTCCCAGTGGGTGCGTTGTCATTGTATGCCCCCTATTTATCTTTCTTTTTTTAGTTTATGACAGTTTTTGCGCTAATAAAATATCAAGGTGGACGAAAATTAAGAAAAAAAGAATAAAATAAATTGTGCCTCGACAAAAAAAGAAAACTTTTTTTTTTTTTGCGATCAAGAACGTTTTCAAAACCCGGAGCACCTCGCCTTCGTTCTCGTGACATGTCGCTCGCTTTCGCGTAGCACCCCTCAATTCTGAAGGCCACCGTGTTTTTCAGGGAAGAAGGCGATTTTAGGTGCGCGCAGTGTTACCAAAGGTGCAGGTTTCAGAGCGTAACCCAAGCACTTGAAGAGAAGGGGAAGGGGGAGCTCTCTTTTTATCGCGACTCTCTTTTATGGGTCTCCACGTCGTGATTGTCCTACAAAATCAACTTCCATTTATTTCTCGCTCGTGGCTTCAAAGTACTGCGTGCAGCTAGTCAGAAAGGGTATAGTTATAGCTGATTAACACGATGCATATTTCTAACACACAATAGTTTTGCGAAATCAAGGTTTTGCTTAAATGGATAACTCACACGTACAGATCGACGCGCAATACCTTTGACGTATTGACTCGCGATAGATGCCCCCAACACGGCTGAGTCTGGCGGTGTTCCAGACCTAACATCTAAATTTTGTTGCCTTACCTGTTGCTATTTCGCGCGCATATTGCGCCATATCGAAATGAAAGCGCATGACGAAAGTGACGCTCGTAGTCCGCTCGATGGAAATTTCCCGCCAGCCCGTTGTCTTCGCTGGTACCTTGAGCGTTTCCCAGCGATGTAAAGCGTTCAACAAGAAAAAAAACAACAACGTACGATGGCGTCTTTCGTACACTCATTACTTATATAACACCAAGCCGCCTCGTATCCTTTTGTTTTTCTTTCATGGTACTAATTTCTTTCTGCGCATTACGGCTGTTACGACGCTAAATTTGTCTGCACTCTTGAATTTGAGCTTGGGCTCAGATCAGTTTAAATCAGGAAAATATAATTAACACTGTAGCAAAGTAAATCTATCATATCGATCGGAAATACGATTTGACACATTACATCTGAACACATACGGTGTACAGCGAATGCAATAGCGAGTGAGCGTGCAAAACGCCGCCACACAACGCTACTATAACATCTAAGCGATTTTTGCTTAGCACCGAGTACGGAAAAGAGAAAACAGTTATTGATTCACATAAACGAATCAAATATATTTAAAGCCCGGACACTCCGTACGTTCAACCTACCTAAGGTTATCAATAGACTCGACCATGTCATTTGTCGAAACAGATAAAAGACGTTGACAAAAATTATTTGACTGAATAAGTGAATCTAGCGCACGCATTTTACCAACCGTCGGTCGCGCGCCTTCAATACCATTTCCAATTGTCACTGCGCACCTTGGACACACTTTGGGGAGCAACACGTATGTACATCGCCGCCCGAGGTCTTCATTGAACGTGTTGTGCTGACCAAAATAAAATGCTAGCCTGACTCTCAATCGCTCGCAGCAAAGTACGATTTCGGAAACGCGGTACTGTACGCCACTTGAGATAAAAACCCAAGCTATAGAAACGAGCGTCGTAAAAAAAGGGGACCGACATTTTTATTCCTACCTTCGAACAGAAACGAGCGCCGCCCACTGCATCACATAGAGCAGAGGCCGAACTCGGCCACCGGGTGTATTATCACTGACGTCCGATGCAATGCACACTGAGCTGACTGACCACAGACATACCAAGTGCGCGCCAGGGAGGGAGAAACTTCCTCTGCCGGGAGAACACGACACGTTTCGGGGATCTATTTCACGCAGCGGATAACGCGGGCCTTTTCACACTTCGATACTGGCGCCATCTAGAAGTCGAGCGTTTAACCACGTAACGAGCCGCGCGCCATCTGGTGTTTGAAACGGACAAATAAATAGAGATACCGCGCCCTCTTAAGTTCGACCGCATACGATCCCGCCCCGATCAGGTACAGCCATTTCAAACATCCCCAAAAGTGCATCGTCACGGGGCATTCAGTGTGCGTGACTGCCTGTGCAGGGGATTGGAAAGGCAGAAAAACAACAAGCTCCGTTAAGAAACACTTTTGACTCTTTTGATTGGCTCCATCGGAGCATCCACTGCGGTTGGACTTGGAGTGAAAGTTTCTACTTAAAAAAAGTAGATAAGTACCGGTAGTAGTTGTTATTTTTCTGAAAGGAATGTGTAACATACACAAACATCACCATAAATAAATATTTCGTTTGAGCTTAAAGGGGCGATGCAACAATTTTTGTACTTTCCGCAAATACCGCTTAAAACGGATCCCTGACGTTAATGACCTATGAAACACGCGTTCGTTTTTCACCCCAGGCAATAGAAGTCCCAGAAAAAATCTTAAGAAAACGAGCAGCGTTCACCCCCTCAACTCCGCAGCCAGAACAAGCGGCCACGTGATCTGGAGCGGATTATATGCCGCCAATGCTGTCTCATAGCCACGCGCTGGCGGTGTGGCAAAGCACAGTGACACGCGCTGAGTTCCAGACATTGTTATGGCTCGGCTATTGTCGTCGTTGCAGATGATTGGACACGGTGCCAGTACTACCCGAATGCTTCTTCGAGCTAGTAATTATCACGAGCCTAAATCGAGTGCCCACGCAATGCTCGGGTCTAATCTACTGAACCGCATTCAAATATCGTCATATGGGTGTACTGCGATCCCTACGTTACGTCATCAAATTTTGCAAAGGAGAGATTGAATGAAAATGATCGCGTTGTCCTTGAAATTACTCCGCAACAAAGGAGTTTCGGCCAGTGTGCGTTGCGTGTGAGTATCCTTGAGTCCCAGGTGTGCCAGTAAGTTTCTGTAAAGAGAAAAACATTCCAATCGAGTATCGTTGGCACTGCTCCTTTAAGTCCAAACGCTGCAAGCTAATGGTAACAATCAAAAACCGTCAAAAGCGCAACTCTATTTCTGTTTATGACTGGGTCGGCGACACGTGCAGAAGCATGGAGGACACCATGATGGGGTGTTTTGGACGCTGTCTGATTGCTTCCATCGGCTCGTAGCATCGGTTGCGTCTATACTCCGCGTCACAAGATGTGCGCAGTGCAGGCGGATGCAACGCCAGGCGAAGAGAGCAAGGGCGAGCACTAGGAAGGCGGGACGGGAGAGCAAGGCAATGGAGGGCGAGGGAAGGAAGGGAGAGCACAAGGAACGTTAGAGAGGAGGTTTCTCTCTCTTCTGTACCAGCCTTTCTAGTGCTTGTCCTTCCTCCCTCGCCTGGCGTTGCCTTCGCCTGTACTGCAAGGCAACTAGTGACACGGAGTATAGACCATTCCATTTAGCGCTCTCAGGGCGGCGTTATTTTGATCTACCGCAGCGCCTAGTGTCACTATATGAAGCTACTTTATATAGTGGCTCTAGCAGCGCCCTTTCCACACATCCGGGAAGTTCAGCAGGTTCGGCTGGTTCGGCAGGGTAAAACGAGAGAGAGGGCACGCGCCCGATTCTGCGAGCAGACGACAAACCGGGAGGTTCGCCGTTCTCCATCTTTGGGCTGTACCGGCAGGCTGTACCAAACATCGAACTCTCGCTCGTGGCTGCCGTTATGAAGTGGTTCGCGTTCTTAAAATATTTATGGCTCCTCCAAAATCAGCCTATAGCGCTCTGTTGTCTTATTTCAGTAAATGATCAACTAGCGTATCTTTGTTCCGTTACTTTATTAGCAGTTGAGTCAGCCGGCAGTAGTACCCTCAACCACTGCGTCTATTGCGTCAGGAGAGCACGTTTTTATTTATTATTCCAGACTTCCACTCATTGTCGCTAAGGGCCTACAGCCAGTACGAACTTCGTATAGTAAAATAAGCTACAGCAACCGGATTTACTTTTCGCCGGAGTGACCGGCCACTCTGACACAGTTTTTCCATATATTTTTTTATTTGGGCCTTTTCCGCAAATGTTGGGCGCCATCTATCGGCAAGCAGGAGAGGCGTTTTTGATGGCCTGCCTTGCTTCCGGTTCTGCCCTCTCCAAGCTATGTTGGCTGTCTGAACGCGGTCGGGAAATGCGCTCACTGCTCAGCGTTTGTTTTTCCTCTATCCAACACAATCGACAAGCAGATTTGTTTTCAATTAATGCGTTAACTACGGACGACTTCGTCCGTTTGTACATTTTTTTCCGAATGAATGGACGACTGACTTCGCCGTGGCGCCCGTTGTGACTGACGACACAGTTGAAGCTCTCTTCGACCTATGAGAAAGTACAAACGGTTACATTAAACTAGGATTCATGTCATATGCAGTACCGGCAGTAAATTCAGAAAATATTCGAGACCAAGTTACAGTTAAGGAAAGCCTTTTTTTTTTAATTGCAAGCTATTTGTTTAATTTGCTCGAAAATTTTAATTGGCAAGATGTATTCTCATAAATGTGAAAGCTTACTCTAAACCGTCCGAAAAACACCGGCGCCTGAACGTACCAATGTAATTCTCATCAAAGGTGTATTTTAGTGGTGGATTTCACCTTGTGAAATTTCAACGCGTAGCTCCATTTCTATTATAAAATGAGACCAACAAACTTGGCCGGGTCAACGGCGGACTTGTTCAGCGACTATACTAAATGTCGTTTGCGAGCGCCGCTGACCCTGGCGAGTTTGTTGGTCTCGTTTTTTACTGGAAAAAAGCACCACTTTGAAATTTCACAAGGTCAAATTCACCACTAAAATACATGTTTAATAAATATCTAAGATTAATACGTGCAGCCACCGATTTCTGAGCGAGCCTCGTCATTGATGTCACCCCACTTCAGGCTACAGCTGTGTGTGACTGTAGGTCCTGAAGAAAAAACACAAAATCGGCCACACCTGTTTCTTTTTTTTTTATTTTAGTTTAGCGCCTGTAGACAATGTTGCAAACTTATTTTTTGTTTACTCGATACATACACGAGGACAACACATCAAGATGATTGTTTCCTCTTTCTTATTTAACCACAAGACCAGCAGATGCGGTCGTGGTAGCGATAGATCTGCTCCCATTTCACTTTCTGGCTGTGCACGTAGCAACAAACTGTGCAGCATAGCCACTTTACCTCAATGATTTATAAATATTTGAAAACTGTGGGTTATTCCAATGTTTACAACAACCAAAAAGCAGACAGGCAGTTTGCGTAGCAACGCGAGACCGTCACATTGGTAAACAAAAAAGTGTGCCAGTGAAACGCACCATCCCAGAAACGCCAACTCCGAGGCGCTCGCTCTGCGTGGCACATAAGCGACACGACAGCATACCTAACCAATCTGCTGACTTGTATTCACACACAAATAAAAAATGAAGGAACAAAAACATGAACCTTCCTTGAAGTGGCAACTGCAAACGCGGGAGTGCTTTGAAGGCTGCCTTTACGAGCCGTCCGCATTGTATCGCTGGATCGCCCGAATCCAGAGCTGCCGCTTCGTCGAGTGCAGGCTAGTAGAAGGAAACCCAAAGAAGCTTAAACCGCGACAACGCTTGCTGTCGTTGCTGCAGCCAACAACGAAACAGCGCTAGGGCCTGTCGGAGAGCTTCGAAACGCGCGACCACCGCTGCCTCCTGCAGCCCCGAGCCGGACGTACCACGCCACCAAAAATGGCGGACTCCTGTCTGCTGCTGCCGCGCATGCGCCGTGGAAACCCCGGAAAAGGCCCATTGGATTCTGTTAGTCTTTTTATCGAGCATAGCATTACACCATAGCTTGCATATCAAAATCCGCGCATCTGCCCTTGAATATCCGAACATGACGTGATTTTAAACCGAGTTTGAACGCCAGCCGGACGTTAGGTACAGCCTACTCGGCGGAGCAGACGACGTGCGGGGTAAGAGGGAGAGGGTATTTTTTTCTCTCCGCTCTTTCTTATGAAACGGTTTATACAACTTTCCAAGAAACACTCGACCCCAGGGGCAACAAACTGTTTTCGAGCCCATTGACTGGGTTTGAGTCTAGACTCTCACCTTCGTCCCTGCATACCCTAACCGAGTGGACTGCGATTTCGATACGCGCAGCCTGCGTAGGAGCAGTTTCAAACACTGCTGGCGGCTAAATTCTCGTCTTTTCCTGCTGTATTTTGTGTTTCATGATGCATGTATTTTCCCGAGGATATAAAAAAAGCATTGTACCACATAAAAAAAAGTTATATATTTTTGTTGGGTACGCGCGCGACAGAACTAATGCAACTAAAATGTCGCTTTTTTTTGTATTTTAATAATAAGTTCTGACGGCGCCGCCTGATTAGCCGCATGTCAAACAAAAAAGCGCTTAGCTGTCGGAAATAATTTACAACAGAAGATAGCCGAAAGGCATGCACTTTTCACGTTCACAAATAACGTGTTTACCGATTGACAGGACACGGACACACAATTTAGAGTGTGTTAACATTCGAATGATATATTGTACGTACCACACGATGCAGCGCTATCTGAAAAATAATTTATTTGAGAAAGATCTCAAATAACACAGTCACAGTCGACGATAGTGACATCTTGACGTAAGGACGAATCAGAGATGACTTCGTTTTGGGGCACGTTTCGTGGAGAGTTTTCTTTTTTCACAACAGCACCAAGGCAAAGGAACGATCGCGACTGACCCGTTTCCCACCCCAACCCGGACAACTATTTTTGGAGATGACTGAGGATTCTACGCGGATTATCTCTGGGAGGGGGAGAACAATTGTCAATGTTCACAAAATCGCGTCGAGGGCCGTTCGACGTTGTTCACCTCCTTCGTTTCCAGTGAATGTCGAGCAGAAACGCTCGAATGGCAGGCACCTACCGAATCTCGGACAAAAGCTCACCGGACAAGAGCTCACCGAATAGAAGCTCACCGGACAAAAGCTCACCCATTTTTTCACAGACCCGGGCAAAAGCTCACAAGAAGAAAATTTCAATTTGGTCTTAACACGTGTGCGGACAACTTAGGTGCATGCGTGCAACACTAAAATGCGACCATAAATTAAATCTGACAGGCGCATGGTTTCTTGCTTACAGTAGAAACAAGTTTATTTATCGATTGGTTAAAAGCGAATGAAGTCCCCCACTAGCTACAGCAGTCTTGGTAGATCTAAGTGTACCTGTAATCTCGAAAATATTTTTCACACGATTCTGCAGGCGCAGAGTGGGTTTTCGCACCCGCTTCTCTGTGGGTTCACCTCTGTGGGCTTGTGTCAATGCCGTGGCAACGAACGCCTGGTGTTCCTGTGGGCATTCAATCAGCATCCAGACGCTTGGATGGGCGTGGCCGACAAACTTCTGGAACCCGGTATACTATCCATCGCAGATGTATGTCCGGTCTTTATCTTAAAGAGTGGCGTCGTACATATTCCACCGTTCCGGGGAAACTCCGGTCGTCGTCGGCACACAGTCAGGCAAAGGGAAGAATTCACTCTGGGTGCCGCCGCAGAAGGAGCAGAAGCATAACGGAAGGGGCTGTTGACATACGTGCAATCAAAGTAGTCCAGCAGGTCACCGCTGTCTCCGGTAGACTTTTCCCTGATGTAGGTTAGTCCTTCGGGCACAAGCTGTGGTGGAAGGAACGCGAGCCTATCAATATCCCGCACAGCTTTCTAAATTGGTCATCTGTCCAAAAGGCCACACTCCCATTCTTTGAAAATATTTTTAAAACTTCGCAACTCAATGCTTTGTACATTACAGTTTTGCATCAGTTTCCTTTTCACAACACCCTGAGATAATCCTTGATTTCAAATACATTTCCGACTCTCAATGACGGAATGAATTTCATTTCCCTAGCCATTCACTTCAAATATTAACCTGAGCCCCAAGAAAACCCATGCGTTAGTAATGAAGAGACCTTGTGCCTAACCTTTATGTGCCCGTTTAGCGTGACATAAGCACAATGAAAAAGCGAGGTCGCCAAAGAGTGACTTCGCTTCTTCGGTCACTCTTCGGGTTCAAAAACTTCGGTTCATGAAGTTTCTTGGGCGTGACATAAGGGAGCTCTGGCATACCTTGAGTCAAGCAAGCTTGATCTTATCAGCTCCACTCAGTTTCAGTGACCTAAATTTTGGTCCCAAATCATTGCTTCTCTGCCTCTTATGGCTTATCTGTTGACACCTTTGCATGGGATGGGATGCCAGTTCTTCTAAAAACGGTGCAATGTCTATCGCGTTCGCACTTTATCCCAGCCCGTATTTCGCCCGGAGCAGCAAAAAAAAAAAAAAAAAGAAAATAGGTGAACGAAGTATAGTATGAATTTGTGAAAAAATGGGTGAGCTTTTGTTCGGTGAGCTTTTGTCCGGTTACCGCACTTACCGGCCCTATTTCTCACAGTGGAAGATATCACAAAAAAGGTATACAGCACGCATAAAAAAATTAAGTGAAAACTTTCAAGAGGCTCCATAAAACGTCGAATGCAAGACCGCAAAAACGTAGGTACGAAATCGCGCCGAGCGGGTTTTCACAGTCCAAGAGTGGCAGAAAATCTTTAGCTGATAGAGGGCGCGAGAGTCGCACCAGCCGCATCAGCAACATGGCGGCGGCCTAGGAGCGTTTTATGGGAAGATGTATAAACTTAAGGTGAACGAAGTATAGTATGAATGTAATCAAAACACACCCAGCTGTTACACTTTACACATGACCTCTTTTCAAACCTAGATAACAAACTCCAAACTGACGCCATATTCATCGATTTCTCAAAAGCATTTGATAGGGTACCTCATCAACATCTCATTAAAAAGCTATCTTCCCTTAAGAGA
>JAZHYW010012745.1:0-41866 GCA_037355805.1 Ixodes ricinus | reverse complement strand
GGTATTCAGTAGAAAACCTAGGGTGTGTAGTGATCGCCATGCCGAAACTACGGTATACTTAGTTTCAGCTTCAGTCCAGTCGCAGCCGACGCTACGAGCTAATGGGACCGATCAAGCAGCGTAAAAAACGCAAGTCACTAGGTCTTTTTATTTTTGATTGGTTCAGCGACGATAGAAGACGTAGAGAAACATGACGAACGCAATGATGGTCCGCTTTTGACGTTTTCTGATTGGTCCCATTAGCTCGTAGCGTCGGCTGCGTCTAGCCTTAAAGAAGCTGAAACGGCAAAAAAAAAATGAGTTCATGGTTCTTTTTTTTTGGCATCGCGTTTCCTGGAGAATCAAAATATATCCGTCATTTGTTCTCAAAACAACACTAAACGTGAAAAAAAAAGAAGTAGAAAACATCGAAAAACATGTACCCGCTCGCCGCCGATGAACGTAATTGGTTGGTCGAGCCGTGACGTCAGAAAATGACCAGGCGCCATTCTAATCGCATCTTTCGCACAACGACGAACTGGCAATCCTAAGCTCGTTTCGTCTCCGCTTCGCGTAAGCTCCTCGGATTCGCTGAGGTGTCTGCCTCTTTTGCTAAAAGATGCTCGTAACTGCTGGACGAGCAACCACTTGCTGAAGGTAAAATCCTCTTCTTCCACAACCACAACCATCTTCAGTAACTGGTTGCTAGTCCAGCAGTGTGTTTCTCTCTTTTCTCTCGCTTCTCTCTATCTTTCTTCGTGTATCTTACTACGTTCAGCTAGCATTTTCAGAAGCATGAATCACCAACTAGCTGAGTATCGACGACGCACGACGCTGGCTCTGCGAGCCGAGGAGCACGCGCGAGGAACCTTTCGTGACATCATGTCTTTTCCTTCTCCTTTTACTCCCATTTTCCGATGCCGCGGAGTCGTGTAGTTTCAACGTAGTTTCAAAGGTGTCTTTTCAGGTAATACGGGCATCAACTAGCTTACTTTTTGTGTTATTCGTGATGCTTGAACTCAAATTAAAAATAATCAAGTGTTTTAATCAAATTCAAAACCACCTCAGCTTCCCTTTAAGGTGAATCCAAGTATTAGATGAAAAATGGCTCCCAAACTCCGTAACCGAAGAAAAGCTAGAGTGCGACGTGCCAACATTCCTCGGAGCAAGAGAATCAGAAATATCGCACTGCAGCCAGACCGATTCCCGACTACTCGTTGTTTGTCCCATACCAGTCACTGACGTCTCTGGGGTGCTGGTCTTTCTTCAATTTTGTATACACCTTTGTGTCTCGGTGTCGGTACCTCGTGCTCTTCACAACTTAAATTCACAACAAAATAGTGCAAACAAATATTTGATATTCTAAAACCTAACAGTCGTGGCCTATTTCTACAACAGGCTACAAATCTGAAAGTAGAACGCGATTGCTGAAAGGAATATTTGAAGAAGTTAATGAGTAAATTTTAGACAGTTGGTTTGCTAATGATCCTGCCACACTCGTGACCCGGCGTCTGCCTCAGCCGATGGCGTTATCCCGAAGGAATCGTTTTTACTTTGGTGCCTTTTTTCTAAGTATCTTTCGTAAAACACTTTGGTGACTCTAACGTGCCATGTGGAGAAAAACGAAAACTGTTAAAAAGCACAAATTTTGCTATAAACGTTACTAAAAAGTCAGGAATGCCGTTGTTTCTCGCACTATGGTTTGGTGGCGTTAAATTCGTAAGCACAAAAAAGGGATGGTGGATGACTACCTACCCATTGCCCAAAAAGTCACGATCATAGGCACAAAAACGACAGGAGCGACACAGGCAAACAACTAAAAAACGGGCAGCATAATCGCTCTAAACTGAGTGTCATTTTAGTGACATGCAGAGAAAATCTCAAGAGCGCCTCATTCATTGCTAGTGTCGCGAAACAGGAAATGTAGCGCCCTTGGTGTGAGAAAATAACGCAGAGCGCTCTTTTTCTCTGGGTGGTACTTTTGCGACCCAGCGTCGCTTTCCGCCTTGTCAGTGCCTCTTAACTGTCGTTTGCTTCCCCGTCCATAAAATTGCAGGTGTATGGAACACCAACAGGCCAGTAACCTTCAAACACTGTCACGCGTGAAGCATTAAATATATATATATATATATATATATATAATAAGTCAGAGATCCGTACTTGCGGAGTTGCTATGCTAAGAGTTTATTGTATGTATTACGACAGTTTCGCCGAGAGGCTCGGCTTCGTCAGGATATAATACATGTGAGGGCATCAGACTGCGCAGAGCAGTGGGCGGCCATTGGGGCGAGAAGGACGTGACGTCAAGAAAAATAAAACTAAAAAATATAAAAAAACAAAAAAAAAAAAAATGTTTGGTTTGAGCGCGCTCCACGGTAGGGCGGCGGGTTTCAAAGCTAAAGAGGCGTATATGAGACTTCCGACACTGCGGTGGGTACAATAGGTCATAAACGGACGGCACAGGCTCTGGAATGACATCTTCGGTACTAATTGCCTGTAGGGCTAACCCGATGTGGGCGTCCGCTCTCCGCGACGGTCACCCCGCCTCCCCTCGGGCGCCGCACGTCGCGGAAGACAGGGAGAGGGGAGCAAGGAGCAGATCGCGGGGCAGGGGGGCGCGGGGAGGGGGAGGAAATAGCCACCGGATAGTTGCAAAGACGTCGTCGTACCGACAGTGAATTAAAAATATAAATTGCAAAGATAAAACATTAAAATAAAAATTAAAATAAAATAAATACAAAAATAAATACCCATGCCTAGGGTCAAGACCGAGTCACGTTGTGTGCAGCAGGACAGCATTGCGCGGAAAGCACAAATTTGCTTCGCCTATAACAACATATATATATATATATACACACATATACACACATATACATATATATATATATATATATATATATATATATTAACGGATCTCGCATATCAGTGGGTAAAATGAGGAAAAAAGGACGCAGCGTGTACAGAGGCGCGTGTGGAAGGCTCACTGTTTCGTACACACACACACACACACAAGATAATGGTCCAATTCCAACTTCAAATACAGTGCCACTTGGTTAGGGGTAGCACTAGTGTTCCTTGTTAATTCTTAGACAACGTTTTGATCGCTGCAAGTGTACCTGGATTTTCATTTATTCCTTTATCGATCGTGTTGAATCGGTATATGAGATACGATTCGCGCTGCTCCCGTTCGCGGTCTGACTTAAATCCGGTTTCAAGGATCGTTACCGAAAGTTTCTCGAACGAATGATGTGGGAGGCTAAGGTGTTTTGAAAGAGGTAGGCTTGGGAGCGATTTTGAATGAGATTTGTGATTATTAAAGCGTTTCCTGAATGCTGTCTTCGTTTGCCCTATATATTGCATTTTGCAGACACTGCACTCAAGCAAATAAACCACATTTGAAGAGTCACACGTCAGGTTCCCTCGAATTTTTAAGGAGAATTGCGATTGTGCAAGCCGCTAGCGCTGCTAGTATGTTTTCATTTGTTTGCAGACCAGAGCATCCCGGTTGCGAGACTCGCAAGCAAAATACCTATATCAACATTTCAACGCGTACTCCAGCGAGGCCCCCGGATTCATAACGTACAGCGGCGGCCGCTTCTCGGACGTTATGCAGCTTTTAGAATATGTGCCAGAGACTGTCAGCACTTTAATACTGCATATTGGAACCAACGACCTCGCCAAGGACGGCGCCCAAGCAAGCCTGGAACACCTCCACGAGCTCCTCAGCTACATTCGATCAACGAGACCGCAGATTGGACCCATCTACATTGGCCTCGTCTTGCCCCGTAGTGCAAACCGCCGCCGGCGCTTCTCGAACCACCAATTTGTATGGTGGTTTAACAAGCAAGTCACCAAATTCAACATCGAAGTGAGCAGACTCTGTCGTAGTGACTCAGGCACCTTCTACATTCACCACGCCTTCTCGGAGATGCCAGCGCGACGCGTCCTTGCAGCCGATGGTCTCCACCCAAGTTTTGAGGGTGTAGCCCTTCTGGCACTCCATTACCAACAAGTCATCATGAATAACACAAACCAAGAACCAGCGGGATGGAGCGACACCCCGCCAACTATCAGAATCACCGATGCGGACGACACGGGAAGCCATGCTTCTCCCGACACAGTGTACTGTGGCACACAGTCAACATCCACCATGCCGAGGACGCCACAGTCGTCCGATGTCAACTTGCGACAGAGGAAGAGCTCCTTGAGGGATGACCACACGCCCCAGCGGTGCAACTCAACTTCCCCAAGACAATACGGCACCCGCCCCGAGAACCAAGACGCCCCGCATCTGCGCCCTAACGTTCCTGTGCAGAGCTCCGTAGAACATCCCCATCCCCTCCCAACCGCCGACGGGTACCCGACGCTCGCCGAGAGTATGGCGCCCCAGCCACCCCTACGACAAAGAAGCGCTACGAGACTGTACAACCTCCGCAGGGCAGCTGCGCCAAGTCCCCGCCCTAAGGAAGATTGACCACAAATCGGTGAGTCCAGTTCCCCCACTCAAAATTACAGTGCCTTATTTCTAAAAGTACGAAAGTTATCCGATAAACGAATCAGGCACGAGCTTCATCAATCAACGCTGCAAGTGTACCTAAAGGCAGGAATCACACCAAAAGGATTAACGCTCTCCCTCCCTCCCGCCACGACAAACCTTGATCAACGCGACCGTGCGGCCTGGCAAAACGTTCTCCTGGAGGCCTCTCTTAAACTAGTACAAATTTCTATCAATCATAGCGAAAAACAGATAAATCAATTAACTACTGCTACCACCGCCCTCCTCCGCTCAAATGACCCCCTGTCGAAAGAGGAGATAACAACCTTAGAGGCGTTTGAGGAAATGAAGTACCGAAGTATTATAACCACCAAATTACGTAAGCTCGAACGAGACAAGGTTCCCAACCCCACACTACCTGCGCTGACGCTATATAAATATAGTAGCAATATTCAACCGCCCAGACAGCAAACAGCTGATGAAAAAAACATCACCGAACCTTGTGACACCATAATTGTTAACTTATCTGAAATTACCTTATCATCTGACGAAGAAAAATTGCTCTCAAAAGGGCTAAACTTTTGCCCAGCAACAGGCTTCTTTGACGAATTCCAGTTACTCCGAGACCTTGATAATTTTGCAAGAAATTTAAGATTGCGGGAATACTTCTTAGGCAGGCCTTTAAATTCTCAGAACACGCAACAACGCCCAAAGAGCAATTGGACGCCGAAACCTCATCGCAATGGCTGCCTCAATCTTTACATAGCAGCTGTACAAAGAGACATAATGCGAGAATACCATAAGCGGAAAGGAAAACGGTACAACTTAACGAAATCTGAAAGGGATTGCCTGAAAACTCTGGGAACCAGGACCGATATAACGATAAAGCCAGCTGATAAAGGGGGAGCGATTGTGATCCTTAACACTGCCGACTACACTCGAGAAGGATACCGCCAACTTAATGATCCAAAATTTTATGAGCGTCTTCAGGGGGATCCAACGATTCACTACTCACGCATTGTAACGTCCAAACTGAAAGATCTCTTGGACACAGGAAACATAACCCTTAACGAGCATAATGTGATGAAACCACTAAATCCAAGACCAGGTCGCTTCTACATGCTTCCTAAAATTCATAAAACTGGTAACCCAGGGCGGCCAATTATATCGGGCATAGGTACAATAACCGAACCTATCTCCGGCTTTATAGACAAATTAATAAGCAATATTCCTACAACTCTTGATTCGTATGTCAAAGACACCACTCAGTTTCTAGGAGAAATCTCGAATATGTGCGTACCTAAGGGGGCATATCTGGTCACTCTCGATGTTTCTTCTCTATACACAAACATTCCCCACGACGACGGAATAGCTGCTCTAATTGACATGTACGAACTTCATAAGCAACCAGATACCCCGGATTGTCACGTCATTGCCTGTTTAACGAGGCTGGTCTTAGAACTTAATGCATTTGAATTTAATAATGAATATTTTAGGCAAGTCAGCGGAACCGCTATGGGCACTAAGATGGCCCCCAGTTATGCCAACTTATTTATGGGAAAGCTAGAGTCCAAATTTCTTTCTGAATTCCCCCTAACGCCAACTTTCTACAAGAGATACATAGACGATATATTTCTTATTTGGACACACAGCGAGGAGGAACTGCTGGATTTCGTAGACTGTTACAATTCTGTACACCCGAACATTAACTTCACTTACGCCTACTCTCAAACGGATATCAACTTCTTAGATGTAACTGTTAAAATTGAAAATGGTAAACTCTCCACTAATCTATACCGTAAACCGACAGATCGACAAAATTATCTGCATTACCAGAGCGACCACCCTCGCCATTGTAAAAACAGCGTCCCATACAGCCAAGCCCACCGTTTCAAACGAATTTGCACGAAAGAGGAAGATTTTGATGAGAGTGCCCAGAACCTAAAGACCAGGCTGGGAAAACAAAAATATCCATTACGTGTAATTGACGACGCAATTCAAAAAGCTAAACAATTGAACCGCGAGGACTTAATTGCGAACCGCCCCCCAAACCCGACCTACAACGCACGAATCTATGTCTAACTTACAGCACGAACTTTCCTAATGTAAACGGTATACTGAGACGGCACTATAATATTCTAGAGCAAAGCGAACGTCTTAAACGTGCGTTTCCGTCCGCCCCCGGTGTGGTCTACAGACGATCACGTAACCTAAGAGACTCACTTGTAAACTCTCGACTGAATTCGCCATTGTCAAATGACGAATGCAAGCCGTGCACGAAACCGGGATGTCTGGTCTGCAAACAAATGAAGCATACTAGCAGCGCTAGCAGCACACAATCGCAATTCTCCTTAAAAATTCGAGGGAACCTGACGTGTGACTCTTCAAATGTGGTTTATTTGCTTGAGTGCAGTGTCTGCAAAATGCAATATATAGGGCAAACGAAGACAGCATTCAGGAAACGCTTTAATAATCACAAATCTCATTCAAAATCGCTCCCAAGCCTACCTCTTTCAAAACACCTTAGCCTCCCACATCATTCGTTCGAGAAACTTTCGGTAACGATCCTTGAAACCGGATTTAAGTCAGACCGCGAACGGGAGCAGCGCGAATCGTATCTCATATACCGATTCAACACGATCGATAAAGGAATAAATGAAAATCCAGGTACACTTGCAGCGATTAAAACGTTGTCTAAGAATTAACAAAGAACACCAATACTCACCCTAACCAAGTGGCACTGTATTTGAAGTTGGAATTGGACCATTATTTTGTGTGTGTGTGTGTGTGCGTGTGTGTACGAAACAGTGAGACTTCCACACGCGCCTCTGTACACGCTGCGTCCTTTTTTCCTCATTTTACCCACTCATATGCGAGTAATATTGTGTGTATATGTATATATATATGTATATATGTGTATGTGTATATATATATATGTGTATGTATATATATATATGTATATATTATTTTTTTCATTGGAAGGCGAAGCAAATTTGTACTTTCCGCGCAATGCTGTCCTGCTGCACACAACGTTACTCGGTCTTGACCCTAGGCATGTGTATTTATTTTAATTTTTATTGTAATGTTTTATCTTTGCAATTTATATTTTTAATTCACTGTCCGGTACGACGACGCCTTTGCAACTATCCGGTGGCAATTTCCTCCCCCTCCCCCGCGCCCCCCTGCCCCGCGATCTGCTCCTTGCTCCCCTCTCCCCTGTCTTCCGCGACGTGCGGCGCCCGAGGGGAGGCGGGGTGACCGTCGCGGAGAGCGGACGCCCACATCGGGTTAGCCTTACAGGCAATTAGTACCGAAGATGTCGTTCCAGAGCCTGTGCAGTCCGTTTATGACCTATTGTATCCACCGCAGTGTCGGAGGTCTCATATACGCCTCTTTAGCTTTGAAACCCGCCGCCCTACCGTGGGAGCGCGCTCAAACCAAACTTTTTTTTTTTTTATATGTTTGCTTTTTATATGTCTTTTTACTTTTATTTTTCCTGACGTCACGTCCTTCTCGCCCCAATGGCCGCTTACTGCTCTGCGCAGTCTGATGCCCTCACATGTATTATATCCTGACGAAGCCGAGCCTCTCGGCGAAACTGTCGTAATACATACAATAAACTCTTAGCATAGCAACTCCGCAAGTACGGATCTCTGACTTATTACATTTTCCCGGTCCATTGTTCTCAAACTACTCTGCCTCACCTATATATATATATATATATACGTAGACATCTTGCTCGGGTGACAGTCCTCCAGTCCAAACAAAGAACGGAAGTGGCGTAATCTTGTTGCGAAAACTCAAAAAGGGCTGTTTGGGAAGCATCAGACTGCCAGTGATACGCTCAAGCTTATGCGTAACTCGTCACAAGTAATTGATTACTTGTAATCAATACATTTTATCGTAACTTTCTAACGCTCCAAATACTTTTTTCTGCGGTAACGGTCGCTGTAATTCACATACTATTTTTCTGTAATCAATTACAAGTAATCAATTGTTTCCGAAAGACCTAAAATTATTGAGTTGAGTGTTCTTTTACGTAAAAATCGCTCTACCTGCCCGGCCGTCACTCGTCTGTGTTACACCAACGTTGGACAATTTGTTTGATACCTAAACAACTAAAAAAGATACCGAAATACCAGAAGGATTAGATCGTCCATGTGCTGAGCGACGTTTTGACTGTCGAGCTTTTGAAAGTGCCTCGTTTTCTTGGTATGCGAGTTCTTACGATCCGGCTGTGCTGCGGCATAGACAACTGTGTTCTGCACTGACCTCTTCTAGCCACGACAAGGACCCTGCGGACGCTACGGGGAATCAATCCGTTAATGACGCGGACGATTTTCAAGTCGAAAGCCTTACTTGTCCCATTACGCGAAAAAGCGGCGGCGTTGTCCCCGAAGGATGCTCGTAAAACTATGTCATCAAGCACGCGCCTCAGAAACAAAACACAAAGAGAAGCACAGCAACGCAGATGCCTCGTCACGGAAGCCGTCGGGAGGCCGGCGGGGTTCGCCGCGCCTGCGCAGTGGGGAGCGTGATGTCACCACCGGAGCGCCATGTGCGATATTAAGACGTGGCGCGTTTCTTGTATGAATACGCTGCGTGTACGAATGATTTCACCTTCTTACACGTAAGCAGTCTTAGGTGACTTTTTCCAGCTTCCTCCCCCCTCTTAAAACGCTTTCAACAGGTGGTGGCAACAGTGAAGGGACTCGGTAGAGTCCGGTAGTCAAAGTTTTTGTGCGAATTCCCTCAAGCGCATCCGTCAAGAACCTCTTCAGCGTCGCGGCAGACATCCTCACCAGGAAACCTGGGACGATGACTGACGAGAACTTTGAACGACAACTGGTGTTGAAGCTTAACAAGATGTGAATGACAAAAAGAAACAAAATGCAACCACTTTGAACATATGAGTGCATTTTTGATTTCGTAATAAGAAGTTAAAAAAGTAACGTGAAAAGGAATGAATTACTTTTTGGTAATTTTTCACTTATTTCTGCGATGCAGTAATTGATCACTGTACTTACGTACATTTTTCAAAAAAGTAATTGTAATTGTAACCGGTTACATCTTTTCAGTAGCGCGTACAAGACAATTCACTCTAAAAAAGTCTGTGCGTCTACTTTCACGCACAACACTTGGAGAACCAATCAGCGCAACTTACGGAGGCAGCTCAGCGAATGACGATGTCGAAACATCTATTTAGACAACAAAAACGCACACTTAGTTGTGACATTAAGAAATGCAAGCGTGACGTTTTGCATTGCTTAATGTCACAACTCAGACTCGCGTTTTTTTGGTCTAAACATATGTTTCGGCATCGTCATTCGCTGAGCTGCCTCTGTAAGTTGCGCTGATTAGCTCTCCGAGTGTTGTGCGTGAAAGTAGACGCACAGACTTTTTTAGAGTGTTGACCAGACGCGTTTATTGTCATTGACAGTTATAAAGAACTCAGGGCGTAGCAAGTTCATAGCATCTTATTACTCTGCTCCAGAGCCAATAAGATTAGTGTTTTAGCCGAAAAGGCGCCAAAAAGGGAACGAATCGCAAAACAAAAAGGGTAAGCATATGAAACCACGCCCTGCGTGTCTGAAGGTGTTATTGACTATAGGAAGACTTGGAATTCCCAAAAAGACTCGGTCAGGAACGACAAGTCAGAACGGTCTGACAATTCTGGGAGATGTTCACGTCCCTAAAGATGTCGCAAGTACATTAGAAAAAAGACCCAAGTACAGTGTCGAGCCCCGCATGAAACCGCATGAACTTTTAGCCGAGGTGCGTGCTGTTTCTGAGAAAGCACCAACAGAAGAGCGGGAGAGATGCGCTTTAAAGGGTGTGGATTGCCTGTTACTGCGCGCCTCAAATAAGGTCCAGACACATAATGGGTGCAGGCTAAACAAAGTCGTTTCGTTTTTCCAGAGCAATAACCTAAGCCTATTACAGGCAGACAAAGAAGGAGGGTTCGTGGCGGCTTCCAGCAGACATGATGGAAGTCAGGTCTAGGAACGCGATCCAGAAGGACTTTAAGATGTCTCAGCTTGAACCCCAAAAGGTCAAAAGTGCTGCGCTCAAATTGTGCAATGGTCTTGAGCTTGCAACGTTAGAAAAGAACGTACGGAAATGCAAAATCGCGCATCTTGATGTTTTTTTCTCGGCAAAAACCCATAAGCCGGATACGCCGTTTCGAGCAATCGTCACGGAGAGGGGATCGTGGCAAAAACAGGTTAGCCTCTATTTGCAGAAGCACTTGAGGGCTCTAGATATCAGTGACCCTTTTTGGTAAGAAATTCTCAATCGGTGGTGGAGTTTCTTAGGAAGGATGTTCCAGGGGATGCCGTGGCGTTTTCAATTGACGTAGAGGATCTTTATTACTCGATCCCCCCCCGAAGAATTGTTTGAGGCAGTACGCGAATGTATTGAGAAAAACGGCGTTGTTGGTTTCCAAAACGGCTTGTGGTGTGGGAATTGACGGTTTTTGGAACTTCTAAAATTTTACTTGGAGTCAACTTTCATTCTTCTTGAGGGCCGCCATTACCTGCAGAGGGCAGGTATCTGCATTGGTTCCTGTGCTGCCCCTGTGCTTTGTGATATTCTCTTGGCCAAGTATGACCGAGCCATTCAAATTGCTTTGGAAGGTAAACCTGTGACCAAGTTGTTTAGGTATGTAGACAATTATTTAGTGATTTTGCAAAACTGTGAAAACCTTTTTGTATGTGAAGTTGTTGAATATGTGATGAGTGTGTTTAAACACAGATCTAGAGGCCTGAAGTTCACCCTTGAACTGCAGGATGGGCAAGTTTCTAGAGTTTCTGCATTTGCGAATATAATTCACAGGGGAACACGTGTGCTGGAGTTACAAACCGCGTACCCAGAAAGGAAGCCTCCCCTATGATTCGGCGCATTCGAAGCTGGTGAAACGGAGCATTGCGTCGTCTTGTCTACAGATGGCGATTGAAAAGTCGTGTCACCATGCCATGCTCGACAGCTTCTGTCGTCAGGTCAAGAGACTTGGAAGCGCAGGGTATCTAACTTCCCTTATGCTCGCATGGGGCTGAGAAACTTCTGAAGAAGTTCAGAAGCAAAAACCAAAAGGACAAGCAAAAAAAAAAAAAGAGCAAGACCCCACGTGATGCTATATTTGCACAGGTTGTCATACAATTAAAAAAAAAGTGGCGGAAAGGTTTGAGGTACCCCTGGTCTTCTCAGCACCACGTAAACTGGCTCAACTATGTCCGAGGATAAAAGAGAAAGGCAAAGATAAGCGGCAATGCACAGTCAAGCATGTAAACAAATACGTGGAATGTGCGGTGGGCGTGATATATAAAATTCCATTGGGCCGCGGCATGGTTTACATAGGCCAGACCGGAAGGTGTTTGAACGAACGGTTGCGTGAACATGATTTATCACTGCGTTCAACGACGGGAGCACATTTACACATTCATTGCAGAGATTGTCGTTGCATTCCAAACTTTCAAGGCACTACAATCGTTGGGAGAGGTAAAGAAAAGTTGGCGAGAGAGGTACTCGAAGCATACATGATAATGAAGGAATGTCCTGATAAGTGTATCAGTCAGCCCTCACTTCTCCTTCACAAAAGAAGTGGATTTTATTGACACGTGTGGTGGCCGAGTCATTGCTGACTAGTCACATTCCTGCAATATTTGTGGCTTTTGCTGTTTCTATTTTGCCGTTTCTATTTTCCAATAAAAATTCATTTGATAGTCAGCGCTCGTCCTGTTTGCCTCTCCGTCTTCGTATTCGTCTTTATTGTGCGCTTTCACTACTTTTCAACAACAAGACCACTCTTTGGCCACGTTCTAAACTTTACTCGATCTAACTCTAAAGTAACTGTTTTGTACCTTGGAGTTCGAAAACTGACCCGCGTCCGGAGTTGCTCACTCTGGCTGGTCACGTGACGCAATCCGCCGGAGTAACTCGGATCCATTCGAGTAAGATTTGGAACATAGCTAGCCTTCCAGATATCAAGCCACGTCCATCTTGTTTTATGCAGAGTGACTTAATTTGAGATTCGCTCCAACTGATTGATTGGCACCATTTCCACAATTAGCACAATGCTAGCAATATAAGGCACGAGGAAAAAGGGGGGGGGTACCTTACCGCCTTGCTCTTTGCATATCCTCTTCACTCCATTACAACGGACGCATGCATTCGTGTAACCAACCTGCAATTAAAAAAAAAGGTTTTCTTATAAATTTGTTTTGTTTATATTTTATATTTTCGGTCGTAGGCTCGACCATTAAACTGCGAGTGCTTTATATGTTGCATCCACCATACTCTTTTCCTCAAATTGGGCTCCCTAGTTTTATGCCGTTCGTTTCCTTGTTCAGTTATAACAACGCGCTCTCGCTAAAAAAATGCGGTGTTTTATGCCAACACCGCTAGACTAAAAACAGACATATGTACAGTGCGACAAAGAAAGGTAGTTGTTCAGTGAACTCATCCTCGCACTGGAAATGTTTTTGTTGTAGAGACTATGTCGTGACGTTTAGGCCGTTAGGGCGTATAACTATACTCCAGGACGTTAGGCAGGAAACCACAGGTAGGTACGTCAGGAAAAGTGTTGATTTATTTTCATCCTCTATCGACCAAGAGGAAAGGACGCGATGTGTTGCTTGGAGGAATGACCAAGAGCTAGGCTGTATCTTTTTCTGACGCCTGTCTGCAACACAGGCATGTAGGCCGCAGGCAATCCACTTCCCTAAGCTAATGACCAGACACGAGCCAACACTGCCTACTATTGTTAGTTTGCGTTAGGGGACGTTTGGTAAACCAGCCCTCTGCGTGCGGTTAGACGTGTGCTGTATTATTTTATGGTTAAAGACTATGAAGTAAAAAAGAGCAATGCGGGCGGTCTTTTTTCACTTAAATTGGGGACAGGGTACGAGAATTATGGCAACATTTTGTTTGGCAGTTTCTTTAAGCTACACAGCTGAACTACGCTTGTTGTTATAGTGTGAATGTATTAACCGATCCGCGATAGGCATGTGAAAGTTTAGAATTCAGCAGTATTACAAATACAACATATTGAGGATTTTGTTCCGACAAACTTTCTGCCAGTAGGGGAGGTAGAGTATACAGTCTAACGATATGGAAGACTTGTTCGACGAGACAGTTTTAGGTTGCTCTGCTTGATTCGCGTTGGCGATGCAAGCATTTTTTGGGGGTGAGAAAGTAAATGAACCTTTAATCTATTTAAACTAAAAATAAGTCTACCCCTCACCAAATTGTGTTTCGCACCGCCGCAGAAACTGCCTCAGCGAATCGGTCATTCATATTTGAGGGAGACCATACGCTGTAAAGGAACTTTAAATAAGACCTGCAAATCCTACACTCGTGCATGAGCAAACTGGCCGGAAATAGGGTGCGTGACTGCTCAGTGTACTCGTCTACGTCCTACCTTTCCTCTTTTATTCGCTGCTTGAGGCTAACTAAAGCTGCCTCTTTCAGTCGATCAATGGCGTTTCGGCAACAAGGAAGTCTTGCAGGGACGGTTGGACCAACAAAAACCGGGCATCTGCGCTGCCAGACGATCAAAGGCTTTGGTCTTGACGGTGCAACCGTTGAGTCAGTGATTGAACTGACGCAGCGGTCTCCTTTTAAAGGTTTTTGGGATATATATTTTTGTTGTTGTTGTTAAGTTAGCCTTTTTTTAACGTCGTCCTGCAGAACACAACCAATGACTGCGACCCAAAAGCCCCGGCTACTGGGAAAGCTAGTACGATACCCCAAAATAACTTCACCGCCGATTATAGACAACTAGAGAGAATTTAGACCGAAATACTGCCTCGTAGAGCCTGCGAAAGCAATCGTTCAATGTTGCTAGTAAGCAGAGCGTAACGTTACACAGCGAGCTGTGGGACGTAGGAATTAAGATTAGAGTAATAGAACTTACACTGGGAAGCTCGAGAAAATTCCCCCTTTGTTGCTAGAAGCACGAGCAATATCGAATCGGTTGTCGAACACGGAGCTCGGCCGATTCAGGCCGAAAACTGGCGCAGCCTTTGTGCGACGGGCTTCCGCCACACGAGGACGAACGCCGACGCCCGACGTTCGGAATTCGCATTCTAACGTGCTCGAAGAGTGAGTAGCGACAAAAGCAGCTAGCTTTGCGTCTACCCACTGATCATTTTAACTAGAGCTCGGGGTTCCGACGTCCCCGCGCGCTCTTATTTCCTCCTCACGCCTCATTTTCTACCCGCATAGTTGCTGGCAGCTTAAGAGACGCAGGGGTCGGCTTTTTGTGTCCAAAATTCTTTCTTCATGATTCGCTCCTTGCCGTTCTTATCGTCCAATGCCGCCATCTCATTGGCTGCTGAGCAATATGGAGCGCAAGTTCGTCTGCTTTTTGCCTAGGGGTTGCGATGATATCGGAACGCCGAGCTCTCATTGGCTGATTGATAAAGAGAGTGGGTATATAGATTTCAATTCATCTAGCAGTGAGGTGTACCCCTATTCCTTCGATCAAAGCCAATCAGAGCTCGGCGTCGTTCTGACGTCACCACAACCCCTGCAAAGAAGCAGACGAACTTGCGCGGTCGGATCACGCCCTGGTTTCTTAGGCTGTCAGGTACCCTACAGAACCCAGCCATATAGCACATTCTGTGCCTAAAAATACATAAAGCCGAATAAACAAAGTAATCAGAAGGCGACGGGAACGCTCAGGCGTCCCTCTTGCGTTCTGAGAGCGCATCGCTTGACCGCACTTACGAACGAATGCGACCGGTTGAAACGACGAGTTGCCATGGCAACGAAGCGCTAAACGGCGGTTTCTTTCGCGTTCGTTCGCAACGCAAGATGTTGAGACCGGCTGAACGTTTTTCCGCTACGTTCGGGAACGACCGGAGCATCCGCAGCGGCAGACCAATTACAGGTTGAGGAGAGCTCTGCCGCGCGCTTGCATGCCGGTCGCGGTTCCTGCTATCTGCTGAAAAACATTGTGTCGGTGGTGATTGTCGACGTGGTCGGCGTGGTGGAAGTTCATCGTTTCGCATACAGCGCTATCCTTGACTGTGAATTCTCGTCGTGTGTCGCGACGATAACCCAGCACGTTCTAGACGAGTCCATCTACTCGTGCGGCGATGTTGTGGTGGCACCCTCAAGACAACAGAAACGCTCGTGCCGTGGTGCTTGTTTACTTCAACCACAGTAGTGCTTTCATCGCATTTCTGTCTTCAAACATCGCCGGATTTCTTATTTTGCGCATTTCACGCGTGTGTTGAAGGTATTTCTAGTGCATACTGTATTTAAAGGCGTGTATGAAGGATGCGAATTTTGACGCGTTTTCGTCACCCGAGAGAAGTGATTACTGTTCGCATTCCTGAGCCCTCGCATACGTTTATACGTGGTCACGAAATCATATTTCTACGATCGCTATTTTGCTGCTAAGATTACGTCGTCTTTTGTAATCGTAGAAAAGGCGTGTGACGAAATTTGTACTATCGGCAAAGTCGTGTGTTTAATGTCGTGATCGTCCAAGACGGCGTACTGCATCTTTTTCTTTTCTGTTTTCATCCACTCTGCCCTGCAAACCTATTCTGAAAAAACAAAACAGAAAAAAAAGCTTCAGTTTATAGAAAACTGTGTGTTTATTTTCTTTTACGCCAGTGAGTGGCAGCGCGTCCCGTTCTTTTTAGAGGCATCGTGGAAACAGCTGACGACGACGGAGAAGCGGCTGCCGTGCCGACGACCGGCTGCGCGTGTTGCAGTGGTTGCAGGAGTGTGTACACGCGGCGCAGAACGGTTGTTCCGATCGCTCCGGTCACAACGGACGCAGTCGTAGCTAACGAGTTTAACGCGCTCGTTGCAGATGTCTGAACCATCCTTTATTGTTGTAACATATGTTGCCTCGACTAGTTATACTTGTTCATGATTGATAAGTATAGAAGGCCAATTCACACAGGCGCATTTGCTTGCGTTTTCTTACGTTACGTTATGAATCACCGAAACATCCGTGCTTCGAATGTCGCTTCTTGTTAAACTGGTTGCCACGCGTCGTACGAAGTACAGATGTCCCGGTGGCTCTCGTCGTAAGTAGACGTGGGCTCCCGTAACGTAACGTAGCGTAAGAAAACGCGGCTGTGTGAATGGGATTTATCGTTGCGGATATTTCTACGCGTAAGAAAAAATAAACATATTTATGTAAATACTTTGTGTTACAAACCTATGATTAGTGGTTGTTATTATAGCTGGGCAGGAATTAAAATTTTTAATTAATCAGCAGCCTTTAATCGATTAAATAACGATCAATCGGTTGCGTTAATGCCAGGCATAATAGCGCCAAAAGGGCAAAAGCATATTTTTTCCCTTCATGTTTTTCTTTTCTTTTTCGTAATAGGCGCTGCAATGCGCATTTTTAGCTGGAGATAAACATGCGCAGTGGAGAACAGTCGAAAGGTATAGATTTTTATCCCTCCGGCGAAGTCAAAGCAGAAGGTGTTTTCTGGTATTCTTCGATGTGACACTGAGCAATCGAATTTCTTGCTTGTTCACAATAATGACATTCTTCCTTTAACGACTGACGGACTTGAGAACTGAGAAAGGGCGCGATTGCAACGCAGTTCACGTTCCTCGCGTCGGCTGTGGAACGATAGAAAGACACACGCAGGCTTTTTCGCTAGCCAGTCTACACCGTGGCCCGTCGCCATTGAGCAGCACGACGCGCGGCTTGCCCGTTGTGAATGTCGGCTGCTTCGAGAGGGTTGACAACGTCATCAGACCGACTTCAACGACGGATTATGAAAAATGTGTTTCCAATAGGGCTGGGTGTCGATTAAAATATAAACCCGATCAATCGCCTTACCCTGTAATTGATTTATTAATCGATTAATTGGCGTCGTTCACTTCCATGCAAAATAATTTAGAAAAAGTCAGTATAATTCTTTTTTATTTGCTCAATATTCGATAAATGGCGCAGTTAATGTACCGTTTCGAATATAATCAACCTTCATGCGTAGTTGAGAACAGCCCAAAGACACTCAGATACTCAAATTATTACTTCAGCTGCAGGGCAAAGAGGTTTGTTGATATTCTATTGCAAGAACAAGCGCCTTTAATTGCTCACAATACTCCGTGCTGCGCTTAACGAAACTTGCACGGCATTGAAGTGGCCGAGGCACAACCTACACTTGTTTAGAGTTACAGATCTCGTCCCTACAGTTTATTTTAGGCCGAGATTTCACCCAAGGTTTCATATTTATAGAGGTGTACGCTTTCACGTCTGCGTAATGAAAACGTTGAAAAATTGCCTTTTTTTTGTGAAATTTTAACCGATTAACCGGTGTAAAATATAAATCGCGATTAAAGCATTAATCGATTAATCGATAGGTTAATCCATCATTGGACAGCCCTATAGTTTCCAATCGTCGCCTTGAGCGCCTCCGAAAAAAGGCACTAACCCCGACAGGTATGCCAGTGACTGGGTGCACAGGCAGGTTAGTGAAAGTGAAGCTGCGAGGCTTTGCTCCCCTTGGGGAATCTCCGCCTGCCGGCCACCTGCTGTCCATGAGGAGCACCCTTTCTGCCCTGGACATGCTGCACGCCGCGCTCCTGTGGTTCGAGGACGTTAAGAAACCCTGATGGTGTTTTTGTAAGATCGGACCCCAGGCTAGCTGTTGTACTCCACCGGCTACATTGCTCATCTACAGCGAGTGACTCGTCGCAACTTTGAAATGACTGACCAACTACACGCTGTATAAATATCCACACAACCCAAATTAATTATAAAATCGACCCGGCCTACTTGCTGGACCCAACCCTGCCTTAATGCATCGTTTTCCTCATTGTCCCCAATATGCCTGAAATTTTGCTAAACACACCAGAAAACATCGCTGAAATAGTAAATGCAAGTGTTGGGTCAAGATAAGTTTTTCTTTTCGCGAAGTTATTGAATTTACAATTTTTGTCCTCACTCGTGTTTTTCTAAGGTGTAAGTCTCTACTGGCAACAACAGAAAAGGTGACGCCAGTGTGAAAGGCAGGAGTTCATCTCTTTGGACTGTCGACTTTGTTCCCAACTTATTCATAAGCAGTTTCATGGTGTCAAATGAATGCTTTCGAAGCTCGCTCCAGCACCCTCGCAGCAGCCCGAAACAAATGCTCGGCATAGTCCATTTTTAGACTTCCCCTCGACCGGCCCTCCCCTGACTTCACGGCACTGAAATTCGTAGGAATATTTGAATGTTGGTTTTGGCAGAATTTTTGTTTGCCAATTTCACAATAACTATTCTCAATTTCGCTATACTATAAAGCATACCGGAAAGGGTAAAGGCCTGTGATCCAGAAACTATAATTCGCTTTTGGTAGCTCGAAAAATCACCGGTGTACCTCTATAACGATGACTAAATGTTGTTCTTATTTGTGAGGTTCATGATGACAGAGCAATGGGTGCCGTTTGCACTTCAAAAACAAAAAAAGCAGGGTGACAAAAGAAAAAAGAACATAAATTGGAATGAATGTTTCTTCGTGTGGTTTTTGTCATGGTTTACTTGGTTTTCAAATTCAACCAATTAACGAGGTGAAAATGTTTGGTTCGCGATTAACGGATTATTCGATTAATCAGAACGTTAATCTATGAATCGCCAAGCTCTAGTTGTTATTAATGAAATGTGCGCAAGAAAATGTATCATTTTCCTACGCTAATTCAGAGGAACAACGTTTAAATGGTTAGATTGTATCCAACGTATTTTCCTCGTGAAGTGGAGGTCGTACAAGCAACGCCTTCTTACTCAGGGCCGCTCTCTCGCGTTTGTGCCCTTGAAAGCGCTGCACGGAACTTCTGCAACACGCAACAAAGCCAAAGCCCCTCGGGTCATCCTAGGGGCGATGCAATAATTTTTGTTCTTTGCGCAAACACCACTTAGAACGGACCCCTGACGTTAATGACCTGTGAAACACCCGTTCGTTTTTCACCACACGCAATCGAAGTCGCAGAAAAAATGAAAGAAAAACGAGCAGAGTTCACCCCCTCAGCTCGCAGCCAGAACAAGCGGCCCCGTGATCTGGAGCCGATTATATGCCTCCAATGTCGATCATAGCCACGCGCTGCGGTCGGCAAGCCATAGGACACGTGCTGAGCTCAAGACATTGTTACGGTTCGGCTATTGTCGTCATTGCAGCGATTGGACACGGGCCACTACCCGAACGCTCCTCGAGCTATCGATTATCACGAGCCCAAATTGAGTGTCCACGGAATGATCGGGTCCAATCGATGAGCCGCATTCAAATATCGTCACTGGAGGATACTGCGACCACCCATCTATGTCATCATGTTTTGCGAAGGAGAGATTGAATGAAAACGTTCACTTTTGTCCTTGAAATTACACCGCAACAGAGGAGTTTCTTGGCCAGTGGCGTTGCGTTCGAGTATCCCCGAGTCCCACTAGTGCCAGTAGGCTCGCGTAAAGTGAAAACATTCCGTTTGAATATCGTTTCCCCGCCGCTTTAAAGGTATGTTGAACCAAACATTTCGGTGTCCATAATAAGTGGCGCACGATCTTTTCACGATCCAGCATCCGCCGGTGTGAGCAAGGACACGCAACTAAATTGACGTCCTAGTCTTCTATTCACGCTTAAGATGACAGTGAAACGTGTGGGCTCCGGCGAAAGGGGAATAAAGACAGGTTTTTCTATCTCCACAGTGGGGTCTGGTGTAAAGGGTATGCGATTAATTGGTCTAACAAGCACGTAGATTTCACTTGTGGAGATGAAAAGCCTGTCTTTATTCTCCTTTTGCCCGGAGCCCGTACATTTCACTGTCATCTTAAAGGGGTACGGAAACGAAATGACATGAGCGCGAGCTCTCTACCCCTGGCTTCAAAGTCGGCCAGCAGGAAGCGCAATGCGTATCACGCTCGTGACGTCAATAGTTCTCGCAGGGTCAAGGGCACTGAAGTCGCGAGCCTCGCCGCTTGGGGGCGTGAACGCGTGAGAATCTCGCACAGTAGTAATATAATATCCAGGCACTGTGCGCCTTATAACGTGTACAAAGCTTGCCCGTAACATCATTTGGTGGCCATGCCGGTATTTTATGTGCCTCAAGAGTTCGCTTCACTGTTTTAGTTTCACACCGCAGAAGTAGTGGCTCGAGGAAACCGGTAAGTAGAAATAACCGTCAGTACCCAGCAATGGCGTATGGCTGGCATTTGAGAGCAACTAAATAGACCATTTGCTGTATTACCCAAGCATCAAGGAGAATGCAGGGATTGGTGTTCCACGCGCAACACGCGCACGCCTTCCCCGTATAAAAAGATTCGAAGTAAATAACCAAAATAAAGCGTTGACGAACGCGCGTGCAAGATGCCTTTTGTTTTAGGTATTTGCTTTACAAAAGTTGCTACTGCTGACGCCAGCACGTGCGGCTCGTGGAACACCAATTCCTGCATTCTCCTTGATGCTTGGGTAATATTGCAATAGGTGTATTAGCTGCGCTTATTTAGCTTATTGAGCGTAGCTTATTTAGTGGCACTAGTTGGCCTGACAGAGGTCCCCGCATCCTCAGATCAAGCTCCTACCTAACGTCAGCAAAGAACGGCGATCTCGATGATGTGCAATGCACGTTGCAGAAGCACCGTGGAGCTGAGACTGCAGTCAATGCCACAACCATGAGAGTTCGAGGTCGCTGCCTTGAAGTGCTGTGCCGCAGAACGATCGAGCACTCCTCGCACTAGAAATGCATGTCTCAAAGCCAGGAGCGCGGGCTAAAGCTATCGCTTGCAGCTTTGGCTCCAGTGCCAGCTTATGAGCGTTCCCCGCCAAGTCGCTACACGAGAGAGCCATACTGCCGCGAACTGGCGCTGCTTCTTAGCAACTGATGACGTGACGGCTTTCCAACGGAGTTTCACAGACCGCCACTCAGACGCAATTTTTAAATCTGTTCATTCGTTTTAATATTAGTTATCTTGACTGGCTCTACCTGCAGCCCAGACACACTAGTCTAGGATGGTGTTTCTGGTCGGCCATCACATGAACCACATCTAGACAAGGAAATAAAAGGAGGACTATGACGTCGATTCCGTTGAGTGCGCTTGCTCACACCGGCGGCTGTTGGCTCGTGGAAAGATCGTAAGCCAGTTATTTTGGACACACAAATGCTTGCTTTGGTATCTCTCTAATGGACCGATGGAATGTCGCTGCTGCTCAGTGTACACATTTCAGGTATGCTTACAAATACCACTTCTCACTCTCTGTTCAGAGGTATAACAATGCCTTTATTTATATCCAGTTTATAAAGTTCTGAAGAACGAAGGAACATCAACAACAGCAAGGGCGCTGTAGTGCGTAGCTTGTCTAGTCATCATGCAGGCGTGCAGGATACACGCATAACTCAAGATACACGTAAATGAGGAACGACTGCAAGGAACGAACAAAAATCACATCTCTGGGAAGTGTAACAAGTTGAAAACTTCTAAACCAGGTTAGTTCCCACGACCCTTACCGCCTAGCTCACCCTACCTAGCGCTACAGGCGCCGCTAAATGTCGTCTGGCGGCATTGAAAAACAAACATCCTTTTGGCGAATCAAGCCATCTTCTACGGCACTGCTTGGTAACGAAGCGCATTCTCTCGGTCGCAGTGTATGCCACTCGGGCGCATAAAAATCTTGCGAACAAGACGTATTTGGAATTCATTGCGCACAGTTATCGCGGTTTGTTCGTTTGTCAGCGTTATGCTCGCCCGCAAGAAATTCTTAATTTAAATCGTTTTTAGTTTCCAATAAACAGTTGCACGACTGTTCAGATAAGAGGTGATCAATAAGTTTTGCCTCCTAGGCTGTAACTCTTTTTATTCAGCGACGGAATGAAAAGGTGTTACATTCGAACGAGAGTTTGGAATCTCCTCTTTCCCTCGAGCACGATAACTCTTCAACATAGTCCCCACCGGCGGCGATGTACTGTACACTACTCTCCTCATGCCGTCGTAGATGATTGAGGGCGGCTGTTGGCGACACCAACGGCGCACTGCATTCGGTAACCTCTTCGCCGGACGCAAACCATGTACCATTCAGATGTTCCTTGCTCTTGGAAAACAGCCAAAAGTCTGATGGCGCGCTGTCCTGGCTGGAAGGTGAATGAGGCAAGACATCTTGGAACTGCAGCTCCTCCAATGCGGCGTCGGTCTCGTCAGCAGCCGCCCTCAATCATCTACGACGGCATGCGGAGAGTGGTGCACCGGTAGCGGAAGCGCATCGCCGCCGGTGGGGACTACAATACTGAAAGGTTATGTGCTTCTGGGAAAGAAGAGCTTCCGAACTTTTATTTGATCGCAACATATTCGAATTACACCACTGAAGAAAACAAAGGAACAGCCTATGAGGCAAAACTTATTGATAACCCCTCGTCACCGACAGCTTAAGAATCGGGCGTGGCAAGCACAAGCATCTTATCATTGTTCCGCAGCCAATACAAACGTGGCATCGTTCGATAAGCATGCCAGAAAAACGAAGCAAGAAAAGTGGGCATTAGAGGCAACGGCGTCTTTTAAGCTTTCGGTGACTGTATCGAGAAGTACGAATGCATATCATTAAAATAATTAATTAAATCCGTTGAATTGTTCACTTGTATACCTTAGGCAATGACAGCTTGGTAAACGCAGGGCCTCACGCTTCTTGATCTCTTCTTCGGCGTTCTTATCGACTGATTGGCTGCGAAGCAATAATGATTGACTGCGAAGCAATAATGCAGTATCTGGAACCGGTCACTCCCTACGTTTTTCAAGCTCTCAGTGACCTCGGGTCCCGCAAACTTTATCGTCTGATATATAAACCATGAAGTCCGCGAATTCGGAATGCAATCATACCTCGAAAAAAAAGTTACCAATCATTACACCAGTATAGTGCATTGTCGTATTATAACTATTGCACCCTATTACCAGAACCAGACCGTTAGTGTGATGCGAACAACGGAGCGCGTTGCCTACGATATATGCGGTGTCAACTATTTTGTGTTACGTTGTCAAGGCTAGCGTAACTTACACGAGTGCTGTAGCGTCGCACTGCCACGAGAGCACGTGGACGTGACTGCTCGAATTCGGATGAGCGAATAGCTGTGACAGCGTTTGAGCACCGCGGAAGTTACGCTAGCCTTGAAAACGTAGCACACAATGCTGGATGCCGAGTGCAGAGGCTGCTAGGAACTGATAAAACTATGGTGTGGACAGGAGGCTGCGAGTGTGCGCACCTACACTCCGATGTTCATGCCCTCGATTCCCTTCGCTCCACTCCGAAGTTTTATCGGTTCCTAGTTGCCTCTAGGTTGCGCACAATGTATCAAATGCCGCGCTCTCAGCTGTCTGCATTTCGTTCGTGCCCAAGAGTAAGTTCACTCACTGCTCTTTGAGGACGCCTGTGGTCAGAGGCCAAAGGGACTTGCACATGTCACAGATATGCCGAATTACCGGCTTCTTACGAGTGTATTAAGGCGACTTGCCATGAAGCTGTATCTACCTCTGGCTTCGATGGAACTGATAAGACATTCGGTTAAGGATAGGTTGGGGGAGAAAATGCCCGATGATTAAGGCACGCACACCGTTATGTGTGGGTGCGTGGATTTATTTTGGTAGCAGGAAGGAAAAGAAACAAATGAGTGCAGTAGAGAGTTAAAAAAAAAAAAAAAACTTACGTAGAAGCGAGTTGGAGGAACATAGAGTGATAAGCGCTCACGATGTTTGCAACTCATTCAGTTCCGCCATCTACGTAGCAACACCGCTTTAGCTCTCGCACGGTTGTGAAATCTAGTCGGCGCCGGGGTGCTTGTTTTTTTTGTTTTATTTCCATCAGGGGCGGGGAACTGCGCGCGCCATCGTATGGCGCGCTGAAAGGCTTGATTGCAGTGACACGCAAAACCAAAATACACAAAAGGGAGTTTTCGTAGACCGCATTTCCCCCTCCGCTAAGCCCTCCGCAACGAAGCAGCCGCTACTGCGCCGGCGCGCCGATGGCCTTGACTGTAGAGTTTCGGCTAGCGTAGCTGGTTGCGGAGAGCGTTGCGGGACAGCGGAAACGATCTACGAAAACTCCCTAATGAGAAAAAAAAATAAAGGAACGAGAGAGACAGTGAACGGCAGCTGTCACACCTTTGTTGCGAAGCTCGATCCGCTCCCAAACTGCTCGAGAAAACGTTGTTTACAATAAAAACGCGCAATATTTCTGGTGACAAAAAGTGGAAGACCGTTAGGATGGTGAATAAAAAATCAAAATTATTCGACTCGTGATTGTTATTAATGTGAAAATAAGAATTTTAGTCCCACCGGTTTTGTTACGATGATTTAAACATAACCTTCTTCGCAAAAAAAGATTAATCTCGAAACTATTTTTATCTACCGTTTGTTTATTATTAGATGCTTTCCATGTGCGTGTTATTTAAACCAAAGAAGCAAAAAGCAAGAAAGATTTATATCAGGCTGAACAGGAGCAAAAAGCGGTGCTCTTCTGGTTAATTAGGAAAATTGAGCTTCCCTTCTGCCTTACACTTTGCTCGTCAGATGGTATACTACGCAAGAAAATCAGAACGCGAAAGGAAGACATTAAACGAGAGCTCCGCTAAAGCACGTACTCCAGTGAAACTGGAATCCGAAGTTCGCGTCTCTTGCGGTTGCAAGCCGCAGGTGTGTTCCCGCTACTTTCCGTCTCCCCGTCTCCTCCGAAGCACGTGCTTGTTCCCTTCCCCTTCGCCCCCAGCGTACTCTCCCACTATGGATGAAAGGATGGATGCATGCTAAAGGCTGTACCCCTTATGACGGGCGGTAGCTTCCCTATCGAAAACACCATCAGAAAAATTCCTGATAGGCTGATAGTCTGGTGGTCTGATGGAGTCGTATTTTGGGACACTGATAGTCTGATGGTATGATGGAGTGATAGTTTGATGGCGTGACGGTTTGAAGGTATGACGGTTTGATGGCTTGATGGTCTGTTGTATTTTGGTACATTGATGGTTTGATGGTCTGTCGTATTTTGGGACCTCTGACGGGCTAATGGTTTTATGGCCTGATGGTCAGTTGTATTTCGGGACATTGATGGTTTGATGGTGTGGTGGTTTGATGCTCTGTCGTATTTTGGGACATCTGACGGGCTAATGGTTTGATGGTTTGTTGGTCCATAGGTCAGTATGAATTTCTAATCACACATATGTACCGGCGGAAGACAAAGATTGCATTACAAACAAATGTAAACTTTATTTTGTGCCCATCTATATTTTAAATAGGGAACATCCGAAGCGTTAGTATACCTTCCGAAATCCCTTAGAAACGTGAAAGCAAAGTTAGTATTTTGTTTAGGCATGTATTATTTGGAATTAGAAATGATTGAATGTTGAATTACTAAACTACAAAAACAAAACGGAAGAGAAAATGTGCTAAATCCACTAGCTACTTTAAAAACTCCTCAGCTTCCAACTTTATCGGTGTTCGTTGTGTGGATATCTACACTCTGTCCGCATCGTCCATGCTGGGCATGACGGCGTCGTGCGACAGCGTGCAATACACTAAGCCTTGTTGGCCCGAAATTGTAGTAAGCCTAGTAATGCCGCGTTCGTGAATTTGTAAACGTTATTTTCCCGCAAACGTTTAGTTCACAGTACACGTTCGCCTAGTAAATTAATTTTCTATCAAGCAAAGTGCGTTTTTCGGCACATTCTCTGCCGTTTAAATCGTGTTTTATCAGCTTTATTACTTGACATACAAAGCGGATCAACAAATTGTTTCACCAACGGACTACGCCACAATTAAAAAAAATTATGGTTAAAAAAACATACACGAGTCTATAAGATGGTGTCTTCGTGACCTTTCGAGTATCCAATGACAATTTATGAGGCGGATTATTACTGATTGAACACTCGTTATCGAGCCACGCCGCTGTCAGCTTTCTACACCGATTGTAATTCACGCATGCGCGATGACGTGAGATCCTTAGCGCCTCTTTTCGGCCATTGCTGGAACCTCCCCAAGATAGCCAGGTTCATTCCAGCTCCGAAAGATGTCATGAGAAGCACCATCGGCCTTTCTGACGTTCTGATGGTCTATTGAGATGTCCTGATGGTCTCACCCGGGCAACATCAAAACGTTTCAATGGTCCGTCAGTCACCACGAGAAACATTCCGACGGTTTGTGAGCTACAAACGAAATCCTTTATTGGTCCGTGAGCCACCATCAGAAAATATTTGATGGTCCATCAGACATCATTAATGAAGTTTGATTGCCATCAAGAAGGTCGGTTGGGCAATCAGGGTCTGTTAAACCACCAGAAAGCTGTGATGGTCCACCAAGAAGGTATAATGGGCCGTCAAGAAATTTTGATGGGTCATCAAGGTTTGATGGGCCATCAAAAATTTTTGATGGACATTAAAAAAATGTTGATGGTCTTTTCAATAAAATTGAGCCACCTAGCCTAAAAAAATTAGTGTGCGAGCACGCTTGTTTAAAAGCTCCTTGAAACAAGGCTGTATGAGCAGGGTTTCCAACGTCACCTACCAAAGGCCAGTGCGGCGCAGTTGTTGAACAAGAGGTCTGCGTGAGCGCCCAGCTAGAGCTCGCTTGCGATCAGTGAGGACGCGAGTTTCAGACAAAGACTGACCCAGTACTCCGGTCGAGTCAGCGCACCATGCGACTCTCTTGTGTTGCAGGAGTCCGTTAGAGGAAGCGCTTTACAGGGAACTGCTAGGAGTCAGCCGTATATAACGCGGCATTGGTTAATTCGTCGCAGCAGCCGCCAGATATGGCACAGGTTGAACCGGTGCTATACTCGTTTTTTCCACATTGCTTTGGCTGCGCGCGCGCGCAGGTGCAGGAGTCGCCGATGCGTTGTGCAAGATAGGAAGCTCGCACTGGAGATGGCACAAGTGAAACTCCTCCCTGCCTTTCTCATTCTCTCTGTGGAAGCGACGGAAAAAGAAGGCGAGAGTACGTAAGGTGAGCAGGCATTGCTTTCGTCATGGTGCCCCGGCCAGTGGCTGTTATACGTCTACCGACAGACCGGCTGCCGGCTGCGCGGCGGCCGAGTAGGTGACTTCCATACAGTCACTCTGTCAGTTAAAACTCGTGCGTCACCGTCAGGATCACAGTGGTCCACAGCGCTGCACATTTGTGATGTCACAAGGCGAAATTTGGGAGAACAAAATAAAGACGCGGTAAACACACTATTAAATACGCCTGCCAAGCTTCTGGCCGGTGCTTTTAACATGGAGTGTGTTTTATTATCCGATTTTCTTGAAGTTCCGTAACGTTTAACTGTAACTGCCCTCTGTAACGCCGCATTCACACTGGCGATTTAACCGCATCCGCAAAGGGGCTGTGAACGCGGTTGCTTAACGGTGCAAAACACATTTACGCGCGCATTGATAATAAAACAGAGCGGATCCGTTTCGCGGTCGCGATTCGAGCCCCGTGTGAATGTAGCCTTACAGCCGCCTGTAACCGCTAGCGAAAATCGTTACGCCCATAGGGAACCATACAGAAAGACTTCAGTGCCCAGCAGGGTTTGAACTCCTCACCTTGATATTATGAGACAAGTGATTTGCTGACTGAGCTATCCAGGGTCTGTGGCTGCTAGCAAGCAAAAGGAGCTCACTGCCGCTGAGCGCGAAAGCGCGGTTGCGCGCTCTTGCTTGGTTTGTAACGTCGCGGCGTTTCCTGTCATGCTGTGCCACCTCTCGGAGTGTATAAAACATTCGGAGCGAATTTTCGGTAGGCGGTGCCGTTCAGACGCCATTCTCTTCTTCCCTAAAATGCCTACCACAGATACTGCGCTTACCAGGCTTTGTAAGCATGATCCAAGCTAGTGTTTTTTTGTTTTTTCAGCGTTCGGGCCGATGATGCTTGCTTTGCTTGCTTCGCAAAGCAAGGCTAAACGCACGTGCTAGGTCCTGAGAATCGCAGACTGGGCTGTGCATTTGTAAATAAGAAAAACATGTCAAGCTACGTACAGGTCCTAAACCTCTCTTCCCGTATTTCAACATACTCCTTGTATAGTTTCGTCTATTGCAACATAAAACTTTCAAGAGATGCCCGCCCACAAAGTGCTAGACTCCACCCACACAGAAGACGGCTGAAGTGCTAGTGAACTTGTTAGACCACTGCTCAGTGGCAGGTGATAAACAGTATCGAACGTACAAATTCACAGATTGTATATTGTTAATTATCGAACCATTGTGTGCGGTTATTCATGGCTTGCACTCATGTCACAACAGCTGTCATTGCGATGGCGTTGCTGCTGAACGCGTACCTTTCACAGCATACATTTCCCACTACCGAATTGTTTTTCTCTGCAAAACCACTTAGGGGTGACCACCAAAATGGTGTGGTGACGTAACGAGCAAGGTATGCCTAGAAAATAATTCTGAGTGGTGTGCCATTTTTTTATACCATTGAAATAGTGTGTTTTAACTGTCTATAGCTGTTTTTTTCTTTGGTTAGTGGCCGCGGTGACAGTGAGCAGCGGATTTTCACAGAAAGATTAGTCACGTACAGTTCACACTCTGCCGTTCCTTATGAAAGTGGGCCTTTTTTTTAAAGAAAGGGTAGTTAGTAGATTAACCAATTTATTCAATGTTCCCGTGTCGTTTGATTGCAAAGCGTGCAACGAAGATTGCGCGCTTTACGACTTTCGTTTTGGTATCGAGTGTCACGGCAGCCCGCCTTTCAGGTAAAAGAATCCACTAGCCTTACGAAGGGTTCTACAGTGGCGAGCGCAGTTCATCGACCCTAATAAAAATGAAGCGAACAAGCAACTCCGCACCGACTAGGTTTCACATGCGCACACGAGCTAAAACGATGCCGCTATCTAAATGGCGGAACAAAAACGGGTTAGAAACACCATGCCGCTTATCACTCGATGTCCCTCCGGCTCGCTTCTATGCAAACCATTTTCTTTTAACTACGTCCTACACTCATTTTTTCCTCTTCCTTCCTTCGACCAAAAATAAAACCACGCTGCCACACATAGCATGATGCGTGCCTCAACCATTAGGAACGTTTTCCTTAATCTATCTTTAATTCTACGTTTCATCAGTTTAATCGATTACCAAGATGATGACAAATAATTTCCAAGTCTTGTTTATACAATTCGTGATGAGATAGTAATCCACATGTCCGTGATATGTGTTGATATTTTTGGCCTCCAACTGCCTTCGTCCTCAAGTAGTAGTGAGATAACGTGCTTCTGACCACAGCTATAATTACTGATGGACTGACTTTGGAAACGGGATGCAGCAGTCGAAATATACCCATACACTATCAGTGTAATGAATCGTAACACATTTTGTTTTTGTCTGTCACTCTTGGCGTATTGGAGATATTATATTTGAATCTGCGAACTTATTCGCCTGGTGGAAGCGCAGCATAAGCGTACACCCGTTGACGGGTGTGTGGAAACCCACATTCAGACGAAAGCATGTCTTTTGTTTCCATTATGAGGCTTTCTCGGTTATTATGAATACGCACTTCGCACATTTGGACAGCCGTTTATTTCAAACTAAAGGGTATTAAGTAAGTGATACTTCGAAAATAAGGCTTCTAAATGCACAAAGAACGGCAACTGTGCCTACATGTTACAGTATTTTCTATGCACAAAATATATATAAGTTTGAAAGCCAACAAGTTCCAGCAAGAAAATATGCTTGGGACCAAGCCGCAAAAGACTGCTTTTACGACGGCTCACGAAAACTTCACGTTTTTGCAATGCTCCATTGTGACGTCATACCCGCGGTGTACGCCGACACCTCCTGGATAACAAGGCAGTAGTGCCGTGTTTTCAACGTCATCAAGCGGACGCCAGCGCGGGCCGCCGAGGAGGCACGAGTACTGCGTTAGCGTTTTGGGGCTCATTCACACTGGAAGCGGATCCGCGTTCGCAAAGCGGTTGCGGACGCGGTTGTATAAGAGTTCAGTACAATTTCACGCGCACTCCGATGACATCAAGTGCGCGTGCAATTGTACTGGATCTTTATGCAACCGCGTTCGCAACCGCTTCGCGAACGCGGATCCGCTTCCAGTGTGAATGGGGGTTATCCTGACTGACTGAATACACCGACCTCACTAAGCGTTCGGCGCATGCGTGACGCCGCCATAACTTTAGTTCACAGTAGGCAGACGGACGTGCTTGCATGGGCTCGTGCCGTCTCGTGCTCCACTCGCGCAGAGCTCCGGCGAAGTGGTCGCACGTGCAGAAAGACTAAAGTTTCCTCGATACATGGCGGCTGCGGTGGCGTAGTCAAACTGGCTGGTAAGGTCGGTCTTTTAACGCGAGTCCCGGAAGAGGCGCTGGCGTAGCGGTACTGACCAATCTGTGCCCTACCCTGGCGCTTCGGTAGGCGACGTAAAAAAATCGAGCAGTACGGCCTTGTTATGTTGACTCGGGGACGATGTTTTCTGGCATTTCAGAAGAAGTAAAGACAAATTTGATCGGCAGATTTGACAGATTTGTGGAGAGATTTGATCGGTGCTCTAGTTGCGCGGGCGCACGGATAAGCACAAAAGAAGTTGTCCACAAGTTTAGGAGGCGTTGCGTAAGTCCGGAGCGGTTCAAACAATCTGTGGATCAGTTTGCTTTTAACGACAATTTGGTTTGCTAAACCCGGTAGTGTCGACTCAAGTCACTGGATCCTGGGAAAGTGGCGCCATTGTCCTACCGGCCTGCTAGCCAGACACAAGCAGATACTAACATGCATACGACGAAACCTCGCAAGGCGACTGGCTGAACGGTCTCAGTTGCCATAGCAATCGCCGTTTCGGTTCATTGAAATCTTCGAAGCATGGGAAGAGTCGTTATGCACCAGTTGCGCCAAGATCGCTATGGAGCATCATCGTACTGAAATCGTTTCTTACCAATATAAGCGTTTTTTGGAACAGTACATTCAATTCACTTATCAAACATTCTTATCTCCACAGATCGTTTATAATGGCATTGTTGTTCTGGCGTATTTAAAGAGAGGAAATTATTTTTTCAATTCCGCCAAGCACCGACGCCGCATGTGGTGGCGATGCGAATATGCGCGCTTGTTTCACCGGTGTGCGGATAACAAAATGTCGGTATTCAAGAAATTAATTTATGATACAACCTGTCACCGGGACTTTGGATAAGCTCACCAAGAATAGAGAGGCCAAGAAAAAACTTCTCATTGCATAAACCAAAATGGTGGCCTTACGGGAAACTCAGGGTTACTTTGCCAGGATCCATGCAGCGACATTAGTGTTAACAGGATAACCCATCACAATTTTCTGCGGTAGAGTATAGAGTAGAAACCGCTAAATTCGTCCGCCAATATTGACATCCTTTCCCCCGGCACCTCGTCCATGTGAACGACCGAGCCAAGGAGCGACACGCTCCGGCTGCTGACGTTATACTCATTCGTTTACATATTTCTTCTTCGCGTGAATGTCACCTCGGAAAGCGTTAAGTTATATTCCAGTTACATAAGCACTCTTAACTGTCACTAAGCCAACGCTCGTTGGCATCTCCCAATTGTCATTGAGCTAAACTATGTTGTCCGGTATTACACAGTACATACTAGGTTTGTACTGTGTAACACCGGTTCCAGTTGAAGTGCGCGTCAAGAGGGACACATTTGAAACCGACACAAAACCAAAAGTGATGTCACATTATCTTTTGTTTTAAATAGCGATGCAAAAGAATATATGGACGCATTTCATTCATTATAAACGCTTTAAACAAAATAAAATAAACTTCTTGTTTGTTTTTCGAATAAATAAATTACAATCAGAATATTTCACACGAATTCAAGTTAAAGAGACACAACAAAATTCTTAGCGGCACCGACATCATAATGGCCGACCTCGTCGAGCTTTGGCTTTCGCGACATGATCGGGCAAGCGGGAATCATACCTCTACCAACAATCATTGCTGCTACGATACTTTCTAGATACCTCCCTCGATCTTCCGCAATAATAAGTGCTTCGCTGGCGCTTGCCATGGGCGGCGATGCGGCGGACGCCGCCATCTTTAGCTCTATTGGGGCGAAGCCAGTGGGCGAATCCTTTTCAGTTATAACTGAGGTAGGTAAGCTCAGTTGAACTCAGTGATCGTTAGCGGCTTAATGACAGTTGGCGCCGCCGTGTAACTCTGGCCGATCGCGATTAAGTCAACTGTCGTTTGCTTAATGACAGTTAAGAGCGGCAGTGTAATTAGGGTATTAGTCCCACCCAACGACGTCCCGACGTCCGATACCCACGTTGTAGGTGAGAAATTTTAACCAGTCTAGTACGAAAGCTAGCCAGGGCTCTTTAGGGTAGGGTGCTTCACTCAGTAGAAATAGATGACCGCACGTCGGTGCTGATCGAGATAAATAGGGTACGGTTAAAGGGGGGGGGAATTGATCCCAGAGTGTGTTGGTTCTGCAGCGCGAGCTTTGGCTCCGCGTGATCTGAGCTGCAGTGCGCTTACGCACTCGGCCAACGGACCCAATGGTCGTCTGGTGTGTTTGCTGTTACCATTACTATAATGTAAATGAGAAAACTAGCCAGAGCAATACCAGTGCTAGCCTGGGATATTTGACGTGCACCAGGTAGTAGTGATACACAACCACGCGTCGATGGACAGCTTCACTTGAACGCGAAACCTGCAAGAAAGAAGCAGAAACGCGCAGGAAGGAAGACACGTGAAACTTGAAGCAGAATCCCGTGAAACAATTGACTTGTGACGACTTTTTATTAACGCGGAGGACAATATTTACTTGAGCGTAACGTCGTGCGCACAACGAGATTCTCGCGTGCGCTGCTGCCGTTCGTTCGCAGGGTGCAGGAACGTTTTCGCATGGATGACGTCAGGCGGCAGGAAGCGAGACATGGTACTTACGAGAGCGTCCTCGGCTGTTCGTTCGACGGGTACCGACACGGCAAGCTCCGCACCGTAATGCTTGAGAGAGAACGTGACGACGTTTCGCGAATATTAAAACCAGAGTAGCGGGAGCGTTGAACTTCCTCTCCAGCCTTCGGGTGTTCGCGGCTTTGGCGACCTTCAAGGTCGGCTGGTCGGGAGAAATATCGTTCGACTTTCACTTATTTCTACATGCAACCAAACCGTCTATCTGCGAGCTGAGCTTTTGCGATCTTCCAAATTCTTTTGTTCTCCTCAGCAACGATAATAAAAAAGTATTAGCACTAGATCGCCGTCAAAATGAATCTGGTGCATATATTGCAAATAATATTTCTCAAGAGATCACATGGCCTTCACTTTATAGAATCGGACGTGTGTCTATCTGTACGCTTACTGTTTCACATCCACCTGTCCGAATGAGAAGGTAAATGTGCCTCTTTCGACGTACCGTACGCTTTTTGTTGACATTAAACGCCTGCTTACACATAAAGGACCGTTCACTCATATATATGCAATATTTACGCAGCAGGAAAACATATCAGTATGCTCACAGTACGACAGTGCTAGCAAGAATAATCATTCGCCAGCGTTTCTTCATTTGCTAATAAATTTAAACGCTGTTGAGAACAGTACGAGTGCAATGAAACGTACTCATATAAGGCTCTGACTTAGAAGGTTGCATTTGATATTATGTGTCAACACAATGTCCAAGGGAAATGAAAAAAATAAATAAATAAGGCTCCTTAGTCTTACTCGTTCGCTCTGTGCAGGTCAGCGTACATAGCACGGCCTATTCGCCACTCCAGCCCGCCGCTCGCCCTCTCGCGGACGAACGAAGAACCAGGGGAGGTGGACGGCGGCGGCGGTGCGGAGACGGTGTCAGGGACTCTCGGCCTTGGTGCCTTGGTGCTGCTATTACCGCATGGTTCTGGTCGGCGTATTCGTGCGTGAAGCAGTTTTAACGAAATAAGTGGGCATTTTAAAATAGGAATTATTGTTTTCCGCCTGGCAACAGCGTTCCACGAAGGGAGCGAGATGTGTAATTTTTTGAGAGACTTTTCTTTTTTTGTATATCGCATACTTCGCGGATTTCTGGTCTTGCTCAATCTCGGCTCAATGTAACGGCAAACACTCCCGCTAGTAGTGTACAGCTCTAGCGTACGGTCTACGAAGAGTCTATTCTTCGCGTAGAAGAAAACTGGTCGCGCAACGGTGTGTCAAGCAATAGATATAAGGAATGGGTTCACGTTTTAAGGCCGTTACAAGGAAAATGATCATTTACTCTAAGCACTTTCAAAATACAAAATACGCGTGCCTGTTTTCAGGTAATTGCCAAGTCAAGTGAAAAAATGCTCGAAGCATTTTAAGTGCGTCTGTGTTAGCGCGACGAGAGCTTAGAACAGGCATTTTGGGCGAGGCGGGCCGCAACGTTGCAAATAACATGGTACACAAAAGTGCGGTATATTAAAATATTCATTGTTGATAGAGCAACAAATGAAACCCCTAAACACACCGATGACGTTAATAGGCAGTTTTAGAATAGCGTTACCGCAAGCTACCGGGAGCACGGCAACGCTAGCGCGCTGAAAATTATGCTTCAAAGGCGCAGCGCGAGCTTCCGGTTGCAATGCTGCACAGTACGGGAGCCTGTGGTCACGCTATTCGAAAACTTCCGGTCAGTAACTATAACGCAGGTTGATCATGTGCTGCAATACACTAAACCCGTGATGGTGAGCAACGACTTGTGAACCTGTGACACGAACACATGAATACTGTGAACCCTGCTCTTCCAGAGCTTGACAGTCACCGTGCGCGGCTTACTTTTTAGAGCACAAATGGCCAGTTACAGCGCAAACGCCCACAACTTTATCACCCTCAAAAAAATTTTGCCACAAACAGGGACGTCACCGGTGCCCAAAACGCGCTCACCCTCCACAATGCTTTGCAGGTTGAAGTTTCCGCAACTTTTAATATCAACATGCCCGTTTTCCTAACTCACATCAACATCTCCGTTGCCTGTAGAATGCTCCTGCCTTGACCGTTTCGCATTTGTAGAGAAATCGATTATTTTTATCGCACTGACCAGCGTCAAAGAGCAGGCGTACGTGATATCCTGCAGAATTTATGCTTGCCTCTTCCGCCATCCTGGAACTACCGCTGAATCCACTGAATCATAAGAAACAAGCAAAAAACCGGCCTTTTGTTTTCCCTTCTGACTGCGATGATGTATAATGTGTAAGGATAATAAACACGTCTTAGACTGGGACTATAAATATCAGCGACTGCTTGTTATGCTTGTCGAGGTACCTTGATCGCCTGATCCGCCATGAATTAAACGCCTGGGATGTATGACCTTTCGTTTCGTATACAGTGTCCTCTTCCATTTGAATGTCATTTGACTAGCCGACAGATGTGTTGTTACGAAACACAAAGGTCTTTTTTTCTCACCCGTAGCAAATCGCGAGTTTCCTCAATAATTATCACTAAACGTTACACTCGATTTATTGCACCTTTTGTAGAATACATTATGCGCTTCCCGGTTGTTCAATCTTTGACACACGCTTGGAAGTGGAAATCACCGCTGGAATAAATTATGTGCTTTTGGCATGCAGCCTCCCGCCACCAACCGGTTAGCCTAACAACGAGATAGGTAAAGCGATTGTTCTACGTGGCACTCTCGCCTACGGTAGCGTGTGATTCTTTCTCCGCCAACCTAACTTAGTGTCAGAAGTGGGATCACGGCCGGAAATAAAGAACCGCTATTAGCACTGACTTCTGAGTAACCCGGAGAGGCGATCCTGCGCTGGAAGGATTGGCTGCCGCCGCGGTGGGCACATCGTTCCTGATCAAGGAGAAGGCTCAACTCAACTCACTCTACTTCACGGTGCATGCGCGAGGTCGGGCCCACTGGGACCGACTGAAACACTCTAGACAAGGCAGAGAGATTCTCTGCCGACTCGGCAGTAAACAAGAGGATTGGCCAGCACTCCCGGAACAGCTTCCCCCTGGGAGGATTTGCTGGACATCGTGGAACACAAACCCCTGGGGAAGCTCAGGAAGGGCGACACACAGCAGCAAGAGAGACTTGTAAAAGCCCACAACAAAATGGTCGGATCCTGGACAAATCCAAGTACCATACTCGCTGCATACACGGATTTTGCTCTCGGCAACGACGGCCCCGGGGCGGCAGTAGCCTGCTTTCCGGAGATCCAGGTCGCTGCGAGCACGCGACTTCCAACTAGCATGACAGTTCGAGGAGGGGAACTAGCGGCCATTCAAGTGGCACTAGAATCTGTCCTGGAGAACTCCACCACCAGACCAAAAGAACTACACATCTTTTCCGACTCTAAGGAAGCAGTCACAGAATGTAAAAAAGCCAACAGCCCGTGCCGAAGGGTGAGGAAAATAAAGAAAATTGCCGCTCGTCTCCTCTTGGAGGGGACGAAGACTATTATCAGCTGGGTTCCGGGTCACGCCGGAATCCAAGGTAACGAAAAGGCACATCAGCTTGCTCGCGTCGCCGTTATTTCCCTCCGCGAGCAATCCGCTATGCCCTCACACCAGCTGGACCACGGCTACTCCATCGCTTGTAATCAAGCACAGGAGTCCGAGGACGAAAACAACTATGACCCCGGTGAAGAAAAGCTTCGCATCAAAGAGCAATACAAGCATCGCCTGTGGGAAAGCCTGCCCTCGGATCCGGATCCCCTTCCAGGGGGATTAGGACGAAGAGGACGAGTAATCCTCACTCGCATACAAGCCAACGCCAATCCCACTCCGGCTCGGATTGCCCGGTGGGGTAAAGGACGATCAGGCACGATGCGTAAAATGCAACGGAACAGCAAAGGCGGACACTGTCCACCTTCTATGGAACTGCCCATACTACAAGGACTTGAGGACAAAGCACAAGCCCACAAACATCACATCGCTGGAGGAATGGGTGCGCCCACCTCCAAGACCACCAGACAACGTGAACGTTCTGAAGAGTCTCTTGGACTTTATCTTTGAGGCGAAACTCGATGTTCACATGTAGTGTATATAGTATGTAGCATAGTGCCAAGAGTGTCCAGGTCGCCGTCACCACCGACACCGCCCTTATTCCTCATCCCCTAGTTTATGGCCAATAAACGTTTTCAATCAATCCTGATTCCACCACCGGAGCCATTTTCTTTCTCGTCTTCGAACGAATGACCGAAATAAAAGACGCGTTTTCACCGTTTCCACACTGCTTCTGGACTCAGCGCGAAGTCCGACGAACGCCAGGTCGACGCTCTCCTCTATATTATGGGGTAGGTAAACATGCCATTTTTCACACGCCCATAGGCAAGCTAGGGCTTCTTTTTCACCTGTGGAATATCTACGCTCAGCGTCGGTGAGCGACCTGGAAGCGAAAGCAACTGTTTGAAGATGCTTCCCAGCTCGTTGCTGAAGGACAGCGCCTAGACCATAGTTAGAGGCATCAGTCGATACTACGACTGGTAAGGACGGATCGAACATGGATAAGATGGGAGCATTCTGGATGCTCGCCTTAACTCTCTCAAAACTCGCCTGAGCTTCAGGGGACCAGACAAAACGCACACCTTTTCGCAGTAGGCGTCGCAGAGGCTCGACTATGGTTGAACAGTGCGGAATGAACTTGCTGTAATATTCGATGAGACCTAGGAATGCTTTAAGCTTGGCTGCATCTGAGGGAGCTTCAAAATTCTGAACGTGGTCTACCTTTGATGGAAGGGGTGCTAAACCGTCCATGGACAGACTATGGCCCAGAAATGATAGCTCGCGTACATTGAACACACCTTTCTTGTTTAGTTTCATTCCCGCTCGAGAGATAGCTGACAACACTTCTCGCAAGTTATGATCATGCTCCTTCTGAGAGGATCCGTAAACTATAATGTCATCCAAGTAGAACTGCACTCCTTTACATTCTTTGAGGATTTTTGACATTATCTGCTGAAACGCTGCAGGAGCGGATGCCAAACCAAAACATACTCTCTTGAATCTAAAGAGTCCTTCGTGAGTAATGAATGCAGTTAGATCTCGACTCACCGGGTCGAGTCGGATCTGGTGGTACGCGGATGCTAAGTCCAGCTTGGAAAAGTGGGATGCTCCTTGCAAAGAGTTGAGGAGCTCATCGATGTGTGGCAAAGGGAAAGAGTCTGTGACGACGGCCTGGTTGGGTGCACGCAGGTCGACACACATCCTGATGTTGCCGTCCTTTTTCTTGACCACTACGATCGGTGAGACCCATTCTGAGGCGTTGATTCTCTCGATGACGCCTTGACGTTCAAGTTTGAAAATTTCTTCGGAAACTGCATCACGTAGGGTGATCGGCAGACGACGTAGTCTTGACTGTACTGGAGGCACGTTCTGGCGTACTTTGACAGTATGCGTCTGGTTCCGTACCAGACCAAGTTCTGGCGTGAACAAGTGCTCGAACTCCGTGAACCCAGGAGGAAGCTTTGACGTGTCCCGTGCTGGCGGGTTTGAAGAAGACTTTGAACTGGTGACAACTGGTTGTTTCACCTCTGTAGACTCGATGTCCACGATGTCGGTGCCTGGAGATGAGAACCGTCGAACGTTGATACTTGGAAGTACTGGTCCCAACGGTCCGTCGCCATGAACGCTTGGTACACTTGAATTCCGCCTACGGAAGTTGACACCTGGTTGTAGTGAAGACGATCCGTTGCCTGGGGCACACGGTTGACCTGATCCCAAACGACTGGACTGCTGTGACGACACGGTGAATGGAGTCTTCCGGGAGGCGTCGGCCGGTCTCACAGGGTGACTTGCTGCTGGTCCTTGGACAGCTGCATCAACATAGGAACATTGGAATTCCGCGCCTGACATGGTAATCTTCAATTCTCGTACTCCATCAATGCCAAGTAGTGATCTCCCGCCCCGAATAACATAGAACTCTAATGGCGCTTGTCTGTTTCTGAACTTGACCTGAGCAAGGAAACAACCTAATACTGGAATTGGCTGATGCATGTAGTGCATGAGACGTCTTCGTGGTCGCTGTAGACGTATGTTCCGAGCTCTGTTAATTTGCTGGAAGATCTTCTCGTTTAAAATGGAGACGTGCGATCCAGTGTCAATGAGGAGATTGAGAGGGACTCCATTTACCTTGACATCTGCGATGAACTGGTTGTACTGGCTGTGATCCTCAGCCTGCGGTTCCAGGGACCGAACTGGGGTGTCGTCCGTGGTAACGTTGTAGTTGTACGCTGATGCTGCTGCTGACGAATCAGGCCTCCATGGACGTCTGGAGAGTTGTCGTCGTCCTATGCTTGAGGCTGGATGACGACGGCGATCACCATCCGCGGCAGACGGTGGTGCACGGCTGCGACAAACTATCGCAAAGTGTCCCATCTTACCGCACCTGTAACACTGTGCGTTCAATGCAGGACAATGTTCTCTTGAGTGGGTCCCCCGACCACAAAACCAGCAGGAGTTGTTTGGCTGTGGTCCGTACCTCGCAGGAGGCAGGTCACGACGTTGCATGTGACTCTGTCGTCCCGGCGGGCGCGATGCATGAGCTAAAGCAGGATGTCCTCGATGGGACCTTGGTGCAGGCGTGGTCGGCTCATATGACCATGCCGGAAAACCTGCACTCTGCATAGCTGAGTGTTCGTCTCTCGGGAAGACCGGAGACTGCCGACCTTCATGACCGGTCACGTGTGGGCGTTCGGTGTTGGGCACCGCAACATACTGCACCGGGGCAGTGGAATTAGGGGCGTCAGGCGCCGCTCGACGAGACTGATGATACTGTTCAGATGTAAGCGCTAACTGCTCAAACTGGAGGGCCAACTGTACGGCACGATCTAGTGTTGGTACTCGTGTGTCCACACACTCTCTTAAGATCCGATCTTGGACACGACGGGAGTCCAAACCATCAAGAAATAAGTCACACATACGTTCGTCTGACCGCTCTTGGAATGCACAAAGGTCATACTGATGGCGCAGTGCCGCGAGATACTCAGTGACACTTTCACCGGGCTGTTGTACGCGACTGCGTAACTTCTTACGTTCCAGCGCGAGCGAGCCGGAGAACACAAAATGCTTTTCTACCGCCGTCATGAATGTGTCGAATTCATCATGAAGCTCTGAAGCAGGAAGATTTGTTAACCCAAAAGCAGCCACTACACGTTGCCCTTCGACTCCAAGCAACGAAAACAAGAGCTGTTTCTTTCTTCTGGGTTCTACCTGCTCAAGACCCGACGCTCCCAAGAATGATAGGAACGTTTCCTTCCATGCAGGCCAAGCCTGCGGTGGCGATCCAGCGACTGCAAGGAATGGTGCAGGTGGAGGTAATGCCGCAGACTGTACGACTGTAATGTGCTGTGTGTTTTCCATTATGTACTGCAGGTATGATAAGGAGTATTTCAAAGTCTGTTTCCAAAGATGACGAAAGAAAACAAATTTTGCTCAACTATCAGTGAGGAGCAAGTATACTCATGGCGGGTTTCAACCCAAGATGAAATCGTTGTCGGGACACCAAAAAAAGTATGACCTTGCGCGAGCTTTTGTGCGCAACGTACAGAGAGATTGTCAAGTGCAGCACACTTTCGGATGACCGTTGTCAACTGATAATCAGCGACTTTGAGCCTCACCAGGTTGACTGACGAAACCGACGGTGAGCAATAACACCGTTATGCAAAAGACATGCGGGACGTATGTCGCCCGTTCACAACGTATATGGACATGGTCACAACCGACAAGGTTGAATTTCAAAGAGACAAGACTACAAGTCTGTAAGTGAATGTAGGTAAACGGCTGTAAAAGACTCGGGTAGCCTTGTGCGGCGTACTGTATTAATACACCGAATCTTTTCAGGCGTAAACCTCTGTACGGTGTTTCGAAGTCTACGTCAAAATGCAAAAGCCGTAAATGGAACGCTCGCACGAGCGGGACACAATTGCCTCAAAACCCAACTAGGTGAACGAAATCCCGTCACGGAACACTATTCACGATAACAGGAACCTGCTCACACTAGTTCATAATGTAGAGACGTTCTCGAAAGAATGAAGTTTCGGGCAATAATGCACTGCAGTGAAGACAAGAACACCGGTCGGAAATGCAAACCACAAAAACAGCTGGAGCATAACGACCTAGCTGTTCGATCGACGCGGATCCATAATCCTTCGAGCGAAAAATTTCGATTTGCACTGTCACAAATCCGGAAATCCGAAATTCGATACTTCGTCCTTTTCTTCCTTCAAAAACAGGGGCGAACCGCCATGTTGCAAGAATCGGGAAGGCCGGCCGCCATGACCGCCATTTTGTTTTCGTTCGTTCGTTCGAACATAGACAGCTTGTCGATGGCCCAATCCCGGCAAAGCGCGTCCGCGAACAACATTTGACAAATGTTGTGTTGACAGGGAACCAACCCAGAAAAGAAGAGTCAGGACCGCGATAGTCACCGGGTGCCCATGCCGATAATTATCCCTCCGAACAGCGACTGACTGTTGGAAACGGAACCCAACGTCAGCAAAAGAAAAACAGTGGCCGACGCGGAGAATTGCCCGAGCGCGACCTCAACCGAAACCTAGAAAGAGGA
>JAZHYW010012744.1:0-10282 GCA_037355805.1 Ixodes ricinus | reverse complement strand
TGCACTTTATTTCATTTTGTAGGATTGGTTTTGTTTTTTTAATATATCACGAGGCTAGTAGATGCTTCTTAACTTAGCTGGCGGAGGCTCTATCATGGACCTCACCTTTATATCACCCCAACCTAACTGCAAAATAATCAATAGAGAAAGAAATCCCCATTTTGAAGGTGGTTGGTTAGCAAAACTGTGGTATCACCTGCAACGATTGCCCACTGCACCATTGACACTCTTTATTGCAAACACCATCAGGTGGTGCTCCAGTCTTTGACGTCCCAGAGAACATTCCGTTTATAAAAAGAGTGAACAAAGACCATCCTAATACCGCTGCTTGAAATATAGATGAAACGTTCAACCACCAATTTTTCAGGTGAACACCAAATGAACGAAGGAGTTAGAGATCTGTTAAAATGTTTCGAGTGTTCTTGTACACCAACTTGCCTCCTTCAAGATGTAATATTGTACAACCGAAAGCCCTCGTTACAATCTCCGAATTTGTTGTCTGTGCAGCATTTATGCTTTTAAGCACTGGCGACATAAGCAGGCTCGATAGGCTTGCAAAGACGGTGCGACCGGAAGTCGATTGGAACGTAAGCAGATGTTCATAATTGTAGACCTCAAAAGGGTCTATGCCAGACGCGTTCTGTCAACAGACAAGCAAAAATCTGACCAACGAGTCATATACAACTTTGCTGTAAAAATCATTCCTTTCCCGCACTATCATTGGTTTCTACAGCAGTGTAACTCCGGGACCAATACATATACCAGAATGGAAAATATGAAAGACTCGCGCCGCGTGCCCCATATGCACTGGCGGTTAAACCGCATTCACGAAGCGGTTGCAGAACGCGATTGCTTAAAGATCTCAGTACAGTTGCACGAGCATTTGATGGTGAAAACGAGCGATTGCGTCTCGTGGTGCAATTCGAACGCCAGCGTGAATGCAGCAGTACTGCAGCCTCTTCTTGAGCGGTACACACCTAAGAACACAACTGAAAAATGAAAAAAAGAAGTATAAAAAAGAAAGTGTACTTTTGGCACAGACGTTCAAATGCTCGGAGCTCGCTTTTGTATCGTCTGCTAGTGCTAAGAATACAGCATCGCTCACACTGATCGCTATGGGCCTCCTGCGTTGCCCAGGGGTGCTGCGAAAAGGACTTGTTAGGCCTTGTTTTGGGTAAAGGCCAAACCTCGAGCGTCTCAAACCGTCATAATGTGGGGCATGCAGAAGTGTGCCTGCTCTGGCGCGAAGCGCGAGATCACGATTGGAAATATAAAGAAACAACAAAAATCCGAACGCCGTCAAAGCTAAGACGCTAAGAGCGCGAGGCCATGAGATGCCGTTCCACCGCGTTCCAAAGTAGACATGACGGAGGCGAAAGAAAAATGAAAAGCGTCGCGACACAGGTGTTTCGGACTCACCACCCAGAGATAATAGACGCGATCTTCTAGCGGTGGAAGTCGCATGAATTTTGCACTTTTGATTTGTCTTGCGGCGTTGAGTCTGTCGATTTTTGGCGTCCAAAGGTGTTTTTCGTTCTTCAGCACCAGGCGAATTAAAAGAGCTCGACCAACGTGCCACTAAATAGTGCGAGGCTCAATCAGGTGAGCTTGTACTAGCCCAAAACGAGGGCGCTACGGCGTGTTCAAAGCTTCAGCGCAGGAGGCCTATGACCATTTGCTGCATCGCGCTTCCCCATTCCACGATTTCAATCACCAGAAGTTCCGAATCGGCCACCTTGGGTCTGCGTAAAGCGAGCCGGACGAAGCGTTACAGAAGTTCGAGCGGCTGCCTGCTGAAATACACGTTTCTCCACGGTCGTCATCATTTAATAAAAAGTTTCTTGAAAAAAAAACAATCTTAAGCAAACGGTTGTAGCTGCATTTGAGGACCTGTAAAGCTTCTTACGAAAGCACCCGATCGAGAAAAATAGGTACAACTCGTCGAACACAAGCCTCTCGGTCAGGCGGCGTGATCCAAATCATGTCTAGGCACGCCGAAGTGCTGCGTCTCCGTGCCTTCGCATGTCTCGATTCTGATCAAGAATCGACGGTGTGGGTGCGCTAGCTCCTTCGGGAACAGCTTCACGGGTTTCCCCACTAAATTTAGCGTGGAAACTCGTGTGAAGGTGTATGTGCTTCTGGAGGAGCGTTTTTTTCTACTTCGAGAACGGTATTTGTAACTTGCGGCACTTGCGAACCAGAAATGTGTTTGATCGAAATGCGTACGAAAACATTCCTCCCATCCGGCACTTCCCCACTGTGTTCTGTGCTTGCCATGTGATCTTGTGAAGTGTGTATATCAGATTCATTCAAGTAGATTTCGAAAATAGACATGGTGGATATTGCGTGATATCAACCCTTCAGTTCCTTTCTTCACTGACAGCAACCATTGACAAGTGGTAGTAACTCGCCAGAACAACTGGACGACTCATAACTCCGAATGAACTATACGAGGGTCGTTCATAAAGTTCCTATTATTGTCACGAAGGAATAGAAATTCAGCAATCAAACTCGAGTAGGAGTTGAGACTTTCTCTACATGTTCGCCACCGAAAGTTACCCACTTTGTCCAGCGATGCACCACATGCCGGAGGCCATTGTTATAGAACTCCTCGTCTTGAGTGTTCAGGAATCGCTCCACTTCAGCAATCCCTTGGTCGCCGTCCTTGAAATGCTTTCCTCATATTTGGCCACACTAGAAGCGTCTATGCCATTTACCCAAAAGTGTCGTAAACTGGGGCGTTGTCCCCGAACAACGCTCCCATATTGGAATGAATATCCTTGGCATTGCTTCCCTTCAAGTGCGAAAAATGGATCACTGCATGTGCTTGGCACCGACGGGCGGTGCTACTTTTGTTTCGTCTCCCTAGCGGCGTTCCGAGCCACTATAGCATGCGATGTTTATACTGTGCGGAAACTAGAGGGACACGCGCTCATGTTGATGCTTGTTTTGTTCCGTTTTTTTTTAATTTTTGTGCCGATAATACGAACTTTATGAACGCCCCTCGTATATTATGATTTGCCTTTACATACTCGCAGACGATGAATGTGCAGTTCACCTCCTCAATATTTTACAGAGTTTCATCGTCATTTACCTTTACAAGGATGGATAAAACGAGAATTATTACTTCTTCTCAGGGTAAGTGTTGCATGTTCAGAAATCGCGTACAAACAGAATTAATGGAAGCTTAAATGTGCACCTATCTCCGAAGAAGCAATTGGTTTCAAGGGCCTAAATAAGTCACGTACAAGAAAAAAATGACTTTTACCCAAAAAAACAACGAAAAAAAAACAACGATAGCGCAATACTTACGTTACGAGACTCGTTTGAGAGATTCTGAGACATGCTTCTATTTCGGGGACTATGTGTCAAGCCTGTTTCGGGATCGCTGCAAGTATCTTGATAAAAAGTTTCATATTAAATTATTTAGTGTGTGTGACATACGTGAATTTTGGGCATATACGTTGCTCAAAGAAAAGTAATCGATTACAATTACTAATCTTGATTAAAAATCTGCAATTATATTTTCTGATTACTTGAACAGAAAATTTATTGGCCGTTGCTTGAAAAAGTAACGCGCTACTTTTCCGGTTCCTTCACACAATTTCAAAACGACAAATTTTCTGCCGGTTTTCGTACTCTTAATTTTTCGATTAAAATCTACGAAGCTAAGAACTACTCATCTTCTTCATTCAACAATTTGGTAAGCCGATCCTCCTGTCGAAGAATTTGTTCGAGTATTCTTCGGTAGGGAGCTTGTAGAAACAAATGGCGCAATTAGAAAGGGGAGGGGAGAACAGCAATGGTTATAAGTAAAGTTTAGTTCTTTCGAAAGTAATCCAATCACTCTAATGGTGACTTCCTAATAAATATGCTCAGATAATTACAAAATGACTCCAAACGGTAATCGATTGTGAGGACTCTGATTACTTGTAATGAGTATAGTACAAGTCTACAGACGTGTCCTATCCAGTTACTAAGAAAGTGGTTTGGGGACTTTATTGTCTACGTAAAGGGCAGACGTAAAAGTAAAAACTTTCGTAGCAAAAGTAAGATGTAAATCTGAGTATTTCTTTTTTAATTTGCATGTGTTCATATAATAATGCTTATAATAAGACGTTAAAAATTCGTATCTGCACTTTTATGTACTTAGGTAAAGCCGTATCTTCGCACTTAGAAACGGGGATGTAGAAGTGGATACCGGCACAGCTCTGCTACGTAAACTCGGGCTACTTCGAGAGGGCGACGACCCTCGGCGAGAACGGACGTTGAAAGCAGCGCGCGCCCAGTTAAACAAAATAAATAGTTCATCAGCCGCTGACGGCCCCTGACATCAAAGAATGAGTGGAAGCGATTGGCTGACGGAGTGAATCCAAGGTTGCCAACTGTGCCTTGGCTTTCTTCGCCAAACCTTCGGTATTACGTTCTGGCCTATGTAATCTGTGCCAGTGAGCGTACTTCCCATATAGTGACGTTGCCGTGGGAGGCCGATGCCGTCATGACATTCGATTGAAGCTTGATAACTTACAACCACGTGGTTTTTTGTTATCGTTTACATCAGTTTAAATAATTTGTTCTTGCGTGTTTCAACAAAATATTGATGTTTCTGTGGTTATACTGCTACATACATCATGTTTAAGCAAAAAAATGAGCTCCAGAATTTTCTTTCCGCACTTCCTTTAGGAAAGAGGGGTAATCGGTGGCCGAGTGTGCTAGCAAACATCAGCTCGGAGCACGTGGAGCGAAAGCTCGCACTGCAGAACCTAGAGATCCTGTGCTCGATCCCCGCCCCTGCCCGTTTCGATCTGGATGAACATCGTACCGGCGTGCGGTCATGTATCACTACTATGGTGCACGTTAGGGACCCCAGGCTTGCGGTTGTACTGCACTGGCTAAATTGCTCATCTGCAGCTGAGAGAGAAGTCGCCCGTAGAGGCAGACTAACTTCAGGTTGTATAAACATACACACAAACAGAATATCATTTAAGCGTTAAATCGTGTAGTGGCTGCCGCGAGTATAGTAAGGTAAACAACAAGTGTTGCCGCAAGACAATACAGCAACAAACGAGGCACGGCATCAGGCTTGAATCGATGAGCCCAGGGTTTGCAATTAATAAACTCCGTTTACGTTTCAGGCCTGTTAACACATACAGTGCAGCGGTAACTCAGCGTTTAGACGCAGCGCTAACGAATGGCGCTAATTCAGCGCTGTAGCAGCGCTCCGCTGCATGTGACCCACGCCTTTCTTGTTTACACCGAAAACGCAGCGCTATCTCATCGCTGAGTCAGTGATGACATTAGTGCTGATGCAACCCTGACTTTGCGCTAACTCAGTGCTGCACTGCTTGCGTGAACCGAACTTTCAACTGACGGGGCAGGGAAGGCTAGAAGCGCAAGCTCGCCTGTGTTTATTGCTTCACGACGGGAAATTTCAGCGCAAGTGCATGTGATGCGAAATTTATTTTCGCAACCACGATCTCGTGCTGCAGCTTTCACTGTCCTTTTTGAGGGGAGAGAAAATAGTTGATTTCACTGTTAACAAAAATCGTGGTCCACTCGTGCTAGATCGCAGTCGAACTAGCTCTAGCTCGCAACAGTGGCCAGCCAGAAAGCGCTCATGGAAAACTTTCAAACAGAGCAGCTAACGCGCCCTTATGCGTTTAGGAGTAGATGTGTGAACGCTTTGGATACGCGCCAGATTCCAGCCGTTATGACTTACCTTCTCTTGGCTCACCGAGGTACCGAGCCATTGAAATGGACATTGCAGAGCCTCCAAAAATCCCAAAGCTGGGGAGAAGGACAGAAGACAATCTAAAATGGCAATAACGTTGTGTATGATAAAGAGGAAATAAAGAAAACAAAATAAGAGGAAACCAAAAAGTGAACTTGGGAAAACATTTTAGCGCTCAAAAACAAGGACAAGTAGAAGAGAAACAGACACCACAGTGCGCACAAAAATACACAAAAAGTGAAGGTCGTTAATGGCGGCGCCCATGCACAGCGGCTGCAAAGTGCCTATTTGTATATCCAGATGCAGAGAGACGACACTGGACCATCTCCCTCTTTAAGCTTGTTTATTTTTTATTCATGAATGACCTGTCACATCTAAAGACGACGCAGGGCCCCTGGTGTATACGCCAGAGACACAAAAATAGCAAATTACATTTAACCGAATATAATCTTGGAAACCTGCAAGCCTGCGCGCCACACGGAGCGACACTCCGAGTGTGGCGCTTCCATGAGCGACGCTTAGAGCCAGAATCACGATCTGATACACAAATCACTTAAATAACATTTGGCTTTAAGTGCCATTTAAAGTTTTATCCGGCACTTATATTCAGTATTTGACCCAATATCGTACATTTAACATGATGTTATAAGCATTTTGTAATACGTGGTATACGCTTCGAGCAGTCATAGACACATGCGCACGACTACTAACACACACATTGAAACAAGCAGGAAACCCACTCAAAACAAAAGCATGCATATGTATTATGAAAATGGGGCTGCGTTTCGCGCTGTTCTGAAGCGGACTACGTTGAAATGCAATAATATGACTGTACTCTATAAAGGCTCGCGTCTCTTTTCCGAAGCAAACACCAACCTCTCTCCCCCCAGGCACTTCTGGCACGTCGAGCACGGTCATACACAGCACGTCACCGCTTCTATTCAGCTATCTCCTTTTCAGTTCATTGCTTCCTCTTGTGAGGCATTGTAAAGGCCGTGGCGCATCCTGCAAGAACCTCATCCCGCGACCCGCGCATGCGCCCGACAAGGAAAGGAGAACCGCGGTCAGACATCTCGCCGACGTTCTCGCCAATCGGACCAACTAAGAGGCTCGACGGTGTACCATAGTCTCCCACGCATTCGCATCCGCTTCAATTTGACAACTGCATTTTTTAAGGGAATGACGCAGCACAAACAACAGAAATATACACTAGCTTGATGGAGCTAACAGAGACCGGGGGCGCCAATAATGTGTCGAGCTCAAAACACTCATAACATGTATGCTGGGGCTCACATCAGCCCCATTCGTAAAACACAAAGGAAATGTGTGGTTGGCGATAAACACATTCTTCGCACCCCGTTTCTGCCAGCATGATCAAGTTAGTAATTTTTTTTATATTGTAAAGTAACTATTGACTGTCCCCACGTGCATGCTTTGCACTCCGCATAGATCAGTTTGTATAGTGTCTGGCTGGGAATCACAGGTCCCAACTTAAATCCCCGCCTGGAGTATTCTTATATAAGAGTTTTACTAACAGATTCCATTTGGCAATATGCTTTACTTACCGTTTAACGTACGTGCAACAGCGAGAGTTGCAGTTTTCGTGGAAAGAAGCAACACTTAAATAAGTCATATCGAAGTCATGTACATCGTCATTTTTCGCCTACAAAATGAACATGTCACATTCTATAGGCAACCATCTACACGCTCGACGCAATGTTTAGGGAAATGTTACCGAATTGTGTTCCACTGTGTGTCATACTGGCACACACAGTGGAAGCTTACCAGCGACTATGGCGGCCTTTAACTTTCCGCTGTATATATGTATTCTGGTTTATTTGATCATTAAAAATAAGCGTGTAATACGTCATTTTTCATTTTCAGTGTTGTGTCGTGTCACCTTTGTTGTTGTGAATATCGATATAGTAATTAAAGATAAAACACTAAACGCTTTATGACATCAACTATATATCTTGCAAGAAATAGGTTCTATAATTGTTGTGAGCCATACGCGAAGTATAAATATTTTAGAACTGAAACGCCATAAAGACGTCTTGAATACAAAATACAAACATAAAACGGCACAAAAAATAAAATAAAGTTTGGCGTAGCAATATTATTTGCATAGTACAAAAAATAATTTTTACCTGCACCCCATACCACAGAACTTCATGTTCCCTGTAACTTCTCTCAGAGAGTTGTGTGCTGATAATGAGAGGTTCGGGAATATTCGCAAACTATGCTAAAGCAGCACAACTTATCGTTTTATTATTAGATTGGTATAAACGAAACACTGTTTAACTAAACATTTGCCATTCCACAGTCATATTAAGCGTTCTGTTTGCGGACCCAGAGGACAAATGCTATATACTCGAAAGAACTGAAACGGAACAAAGTAAGTGTTTATAATATTTTTGAAGTATTATTACTGTGTTGGAAAAAAATGTCAGACGGATTGAAGTATTACAGCCTTCCATCAAGGTTGAGTGTTTATCTATCCTAAAAGATACCGGTCACATAGTTGTTCTGACTTTTGCGTAACATTGCCTCAAAACGTGTACTGCATTGATGCATCAGAGAAACTTTGGAATGACGCCAATATATCAATAACTCCAGCACAATTTTTTTTAATATTACGCATGCTCTTGTTGCGCGGACAACACGGCGCTTCACAGTTTCCTCAATTTTACTGCCGATAAAAACAAACACCTTATATTCTGCAATATACGATTCCGAGCTATTTGTTGGAAATATTAACGCCTGTGCCCTGGCGTTATGGTGAAAGTCGCCATTTGGAGGAATTAATTCTAGCAAGTGGCTCTTGATTATTGAATTTCAATATTGACGTTGATTTGCAACGGAAAAAAAAAACGACGATTGATGTGTGTGCTGTGTGTTTTTTTTTTTTAACCATGTACTCTACCATCTTTTGAGCAGGCTGTCGACGCAAAAGTGTCTCTCAAAGATGCTCAATAAATGTAAGAACACAACTATGAGTAAAAGCTTTGGCGTTTGAGTGTGCCAAAAGGAAGCTGTCAATTAACTTGTGATAAATCACATTATTCCAGAAACGTTCGAGATTCGGTAGAGGACAGGGGAAAGTTCAGTAGTTCCTGAATTTTTATAATAACACCGTGACACATGCATCACAACGAGTGCTAGTCGTCAAATACGCAGTTGCGAAAAGGTAGACAGCATTTTATATTTACAGAGCTTTTAACGTTCGTATCGTTGCACGTTTCGCGGGTGCTCGTCGGTCGTCCTCGTCTCCTATAGATATATCGTGCTTAGCAGGATGCTAACACTCGGCCATCCTGTGAAAAATTGACTCACTTGTCTTCTTCGTCTTCGCAGTCGTCATCATCGGGTTCGTTTGTCTAAGTCGAAGGCATAGTAACGCTTCATCTTGTCAATCGGGGCCGTAGACGTGTAGAAACGCTGAGTACCTGATCGGCCCGGAATATCTTCTTTACGATATGTGTCATTTGGAAGCTTTTCCAAAACTACGTAAGGACCTTAAAACTTTTTTAAAAGCTTCCTTGAATGTCCTATTGGAAGTGATTCTCTCTCCACCACGACAATGTCTCCGGGATCGAAGGTCTAAGCGCTGCACCACTTCTTATTGTAGCGACATTGCTGTTTTTCCTGATCTGTACGAATGGCGTGTATGGCCGCCTGTCGTCTTGTCGCCATCACACATTCAGTTACATTGGTTTTGTCCCGTAGTGTATCTTCGAGAGAATGTCCCTTAAAATTTCTAGACTCGTAAGCGAACTGCAGCCGGAAGGGCGTCGTACGAGTGGCCTTCTGGAAAGTGTTGTTGAGACTCCACTGAACTTGTTCCAACAACTCGTCCCAGTCCCTGCCTTCAACGTCGGTGGTCAAGGTGGCGATTGATGTAGTAACAACTCTATTTTACCGCTCCACTTGTCCATTCCCTCGCGGGTTTGCGTAGAGTTCAGCACAAGAGCGATGTTTAGTGCACGGCAGCACCTACGGAACGCATTGCTTGTGTAAGCTCCACTCTGTCTGTAATAACCTTTGCTGGAGGACCAAAAAGGCCAACGATGTTCTTCAGGAAAGAAACAGTTGGTTGTGCGCTAGTGTTTCTTGCGGGTCTCAGCAGTACAAACTTGGTAAATGCATCCACAGCCGCGATCAAATAAGTGTTCCTATGCCTACTTCGTGGAAATGGTCCCAGATGATCAAAATTAATCGTGTGAAAAGGCAGGCCAACTTTCTAAATGGAATGCAACATTCCAGGCTTTCTGCCTGTCAGAGTCTTGTGATGAATACATTCTAGACACGATGCGGTGTACTTGCGAACATATCGTTTCATTCTAGGAAACCAATACTTTTCCTGCATCTTCTTCAACGTTTTAATGCGAATAGCATTCTTTGGATACTTCACGCACTTTTCGTCTATCTATGTATCTATCTATCTGGCTATCTAACCTCTTACGCCGCGGGTCGATAAATAAATAAAAATACCGGCGCCGGCTGGGATTCGAACCGTTGACCCTTTGATCAGCAGGCAGACGCGCTAACCAC